>JBAIZZ010000319.1:0-33344 GCA_037355905.1 Heliconius aoede | reverse complement strand
CATATATCCATATGATATATAATTTAAGACGCGACAATTGTTAGTTTCGTTGCCCATTCGGCAGCGAAATTCTTTCTTTGCTATGAATAAGAAATTGTTATTATTATAAACTTTGTATCTATTTTTGCTTGAAAAAAGGATTTTCTTATTAATTTACTTTCACTTTTATTTTGTTTCTCTTAAAGAATCTAAAAATTTAAAATGAAACATAATTGATCATAATTTACCATATTTATTTAAAAAATTAACCACTTTTCACAAGAAAAAAATATTCATACTAATAATGTTGAACAAAATACAATATAATTATAATTTTTAGTGTCAAAAAATGCATCCGTTGTGTCTTTGAAAAATCCTTTATTTCTAGAAATGTTATTATATTTTTGTTACCAACAATTAAAAAGTCCAGACCAAAGTAAAAAAATATTAAACAAAAATTGCAATTTCTATAATCCACTCACCACTTCCTATTTCTTTATAACAAAATATTTTCCGTGTGTATGCACCATGCAGTGTGCAATTTTAAAATTAGTATACAAAAGTACCTGTATATGTATATAGTTTTCATCCAAAATTACTCAATATATTTTATAAAGAATTAAAATTTGAAAGAACAAAGTGCTTATGCCTGTGTGCCAAATTAATGTTCTAAAGTAAATCGAATTATTCTTTTTTTATTGTGTTACAGAAAAATACTGTTTACATTGCGTGTTGAGTGGTGGAACTCAACGCCGCACTTTGTCTCGTTACCAGAGCGAGAAAATTAAAATATTAAATATTTCATTCCCCCGAGTGGGCATCAAACCGTTAAACCTAATCTAATAATAAATGTTGTATTATTATTGTATGTTAATATAAGTAATCATTATAACATCAGTGTGTAACTTTTAGCAACTGATTCACTTAATTCGCTGTTTACCTGTTTAACGACAATATACAGTAATAAATATACAAATACAAAACAGACCGACAAACACGTTATCACAAATAGAGGCACTTTATTTTACAACTATTTACAACTACATAGTTTTAAACTACTATATCACGTGACTACGCTCTCCAGCGTATTACGTATTGCAGTAGCGTAACGATAGTGTCAGGACTAAGGAATCCCTGGCTAAGCAGGACCAGGCCAGAAGGACCAACAAAACAATGTTAGTCCACCCACCTTCAAACGTTAAAGAGTCTCTAGCCTATATTTTGTATCTAATATCTATATATAGTATATATAGTCTATATTTTGAGGTGTCGTTGCGCCACTGGTTACGTACAGGAAATCGTCACCAAATCAACTGTAACCGCCAAAAAAGAAAAAAGTTTAAAATCATTTCCTAATAAGTAACTAGATATTATGTTTGCAAGTTGTGAGATTTTGTGCAGATTTAATACTACATAGTATAATATTTTCATTTATTCGTACTGGTGCGAGACAAAGCGCGGCGTTGATTTCCGCCACGCAACACATATGTCTTAAGAATTCGGTGGAAAGTGGGATACATAGTGGCTGGGAATCTAGTGTTAAGACATGCCAAGACAAGGCCTACCCAGACAGGGATTATTTAGAATGTATTTAATAAATACATTCCAAATATAGAATAATAATATAGAATAATGTAGACTAATTTCAATTCTAAATATAAAAAAATACACATAAACAGAACCAAATTAAAAAACTTGCTTATTTAAAAACTACGATTAAATTGTCTTTGAATAAAAATAAAAGCAACTTTTATAGAATAAAATTGACAATTAAATATTTACTTAGTTATATAAAATAGTTTATAGAGTAACTCAGTTATGAGGTAACATGTTTAGGAAATACGGCGCGGTCTCAAGTGTTACGATAACACCTACCTACCTAGATTAAAATATATGAAGTAGAAATTACAACATAAAATAGTTTATGTGTTATAAGTCTTTTCTAGTTTATGCGTGAGGGGAGGCGGCGGCAAGGTGGGGGCGGGGACGAGCGGCAACAAGACGGGAGGCGGCGCGCGGTGGTGTCTGCTGGCGGGCGGTGCGTCCACGCATGCGGTCTTGAGGTGCATGGTGAGCAAGCCGCGCGCCACGAAGCCGCGCCCGCACAGCGCGCACGCGTAGGGCCGCGCGCCGCTGTGGTACCGTTCATGGATCACCAGCGTGGAGCGCTGCGAGAACGCCTTGCCGCAGTGCGAGCACACGTGCGGCTTCTCGCCCGAGTGCACGCGCTCGTGCAACTTCAGATTGCACTTCTTGGCGAAGGCCTTCCCGCACACCGCGCACGCGTGCGGCTTGTGGCCGGTATGTACGCGCAGGTGGAACTTGAGGTGTTCGCGCGAAGACAGCGCCTTGCCACAAACGGCGCACAGGTGGTCACGCGCGCCGGAGTGCGAGCGCGCGTGGCGCCGCAGTGAGTTGGGATGCGCGAAGACGCGCGCGCACAATGCGCAGCGCAGCGCGGGCGGGGCGGCGGCGGCGGCGGGGTGCGCGAGCGCGCGGTGCGCCAGAAGCGCGCGCAGGAACACGAAGGCGAGCGGGCACGCGTCGCAGAGGAAGCGCGCGGCGGCGGCGGGTGCGGCGGCACGCAGCTCGGACTCGTCGTGCGCGAGGCCGTGCTGCAGCAGCTTGTAGTGGTCGCGGTAGGAGGCCTGACAGAGCGCGCAACGGAATGGTTGCGTGTCACGCGCGTAGTGACGCTTCCAGTGCTTATTCCACTCCCTCGGGGACAATTTCTGCAGTCAAAATCAAAATTTTCCTTATTTATATACGCTATTACAAGCACTTTTGATTCGTCAAGATATATAATAAATGAATACTTTAAAAAACACTAGAAAAGCACGCTTTTATAAGTTCACGTAAAAGCCAAATATAAATTATGGATTGTTCAAGTTTTCTCTACTTCTGGGCTGAAGTGTAGTGAAGTGAAGTGTGCTCTTATATATATTTTATATTTACTATAATAATATATTTTATTGCACAAGTGGGGCGTTGGAACAGGAAAGATTTTTTTGTATAACTTGTGGAGAAATCAAGTTGAGTCAATTCTGAGAAGACCTGGTAAAAACTCAAGTGTTACTCTTTTATAATAAATGTCATTTGCAATAAATGTATATAACATGTAAAATGTTGTTAACGTTTACGCAATGCCTCCAGAATTCGGCCTCTCCAGAAAGTGGGGAACGGAGTGGGGAACACGAGGTTCCCTCTACCTACCCTGCTGTGGGCGGGATACGCGTGAAGATGATTTTTTAAATTAATTACTTAGTTTACTTATTAAGTAAATTATAGAAATAGTTTCATATAATTACAGTATTTGAATGTAATTTTGTGATCCAGTTTTTTTTGTTGTTTAATATCTTGCTAGTTTTTTTTTATATCTCCTGTTCTTATGTTGTGTTGTTAAAACTGTGGAAGCAGTTTTTAGTCTGTTTCGTTTTCTATCCTTTCTCAAGTGTTCACTTATTTTTCTTACCAATTGATGTTATTTATTTTTCTGTTCTTTTCTCTATTGCCCAAATTTGTTAAATAAGAATAGATTTCCCAAATTTGTTAAATAAGGATAAATTTTAGGATACTATTTCGACACCCTAGAAAGCCAATTTCTCTTTTAGTACCACCTTTTAAAAAAACTGTTTTTGCAGCAAATACAGTTATTCCCCGTTTATGTAACTTGTACAATAAAAACTGCGACTCTATGGATATTAATGTGGATACGCTTACTTCGTTTAGGGCCTCAGTGATTAATCATATTATCAATCAGCAATAACTAGTTACTAAGGTTAAAGGTTGAATTTGTTGAAAAATATTTAAGTGTATAAATTCAAATAGCTTGTGAAGCCGGACACAGTGTACGCATGTAGTGTTTGTTTTCGAACGGCTATGCATTATTGTTGATATATATTGCGTGTAGTGTTGTTCGTTTAAAAAATGTAATAGCCACTAGCGAACCATAAATCAAATAAATAAATAAATAAATTACTCAACTAAATTAGATTCCTCCCATTTTCGATCAAGTTAAGGATCTAAGGTGTGAGGTGTGAAGATGTCACATTTTTAGTGTTAATTTTATTTCAATTTAAGCTGTTTTTAAAGCAGTTTCGGATATTTTAGATTTTGCCATGTGCTGTGCACCTTGATAGCAAACATTTGAAGATATATTTCCGTTTCTTTGTTATGGTGTCGAGGCAAAGCGCGGCGTTTACTTCCGCCACTCTACACGCAACATCCCAGAATTCAGCGGAAAGTGGAGAACAGAGTGTCTCAACACTAGGGTCCCTCTAGTCACATTTAGCTCCCGCATCCAGAATGTAATGAGATGAGAGAGAATGTAATATATACAAACACAACTAGTTATTTCCATTTAACAACGGAAACAAAGTCGCATTGAAAACCTAGTATAAAAGATATATAAAAATAGGAAAGATATTACCTTTTGGCATCTAGGACATTTGAGAACATCGCCAGGCGGGGGCGGTGGCGGCGGTGGGGGTTTCTCCTTATTTTTTCTCTTGCGACCGTGCCCCCTGGAAACACGAGAACATTCTATGAAACTACTTATGTTGTGTATTAGGGCGAGACCGTGGCGCAGTGGCACGTCTTAGACGTTGTGCCACTGCGCCACGCCACGTAAACGCGACGGTTGTGGATGTGTCCGACTCCGAAGTGAATTATTTTAATTTTCTCGATAAGGCAAAACGCGGCGTTAAGTTCTGCCAGCTTAAACGCAATGTTTAGAAAATGCTACGGAATACATTCCGGAAACAAAGTGTCTTAACACTAGGTTTGCTCTGCCTACTCTACTATATGAGGAATAGAACAAGCTAAAGGGAAATAGGCCATATTTCGAATTTAAGTAGAAATCTGAAAATGGTCATGGCTCTCAGTACTCTCTGCCCTCCCTGATACATATATGTAAGATATGATGTAAAATGAAATAAAGCAATAATTACAATTTATTCACACAAATAAATAACTAATTACACGATTAATTACAGGTGAGCGCCACATGAGATAACCTTATAAAAGCATAATTTGTTAAGCAAGTTTCAAAATAACCATTGATAAAAGTATTTTTTAAATACAAGAATTTAAAAATAATTGTAACACGTTTTTTATCTTTACACTATATTCTGCATATTACAGGGTGGGCAGAGGGAAACTAGTATCATGACACTGTTCTCCTTGCACCACCCAATTTTCAAGACATTGTGTGTTTAATGGTGGGAGTCAAAGCTACACCTTGGCTTGTGAGGAAAAAATATAAATCATTTATTCCATTTAAGTTAATTTAAGTCTTTCCCTCAACAATCACATTTACAGTTAGGCCTGCCGAGTGTGTGTATTCAAAAGGATAAATTTGCATATGTTACTGTCATACCAAAAATCTATTGTCCATTTGTTTATTTTAACAATGTGATAAAGTAGTGTATCCTGTGTTAATAAAACACATATTTATGATTTGAAGCCATGGAGCAGGTACACAAGCATGTGACTGTAAACAGGCAGGTTGTGGGTTAGATTCAGTCTCAGTCTGGTATCAAGCACAGGGTAGAGCTATGCAACACAAGATGCCATGCCTCCATAATTCGGCCGAAGGTGGAGAATGGAAGTATCTTAATGGGAACAGAATGTTGTAACAGTAGATTTTTGTAGAGTAGGTTCCCTCTGCCCACCATGTTATGCCCAAGATATAGCATGAAGCTAAAAGAAATAAATTTAAGAATATACCTGTAATGTGTAAGCAATTCAGTGCGCGATGCGCATTGTGTGAAACACATGCAACAAATAAACACCTCCACATTAGTATTGTCCGTGCCTCCCGCACTCAAGACTGGAGGCTTAATTTCTATTTCCTCCTTCACTAGATTGAGGTCCACATTGTCTTCTTGTATTACATTCAAACTATTATTTTCTAACATACTTTTATCAATTTTTGGCTTTGATTTCCTCCGGCCAACTTTGACTCCGTTACTACTACCTTTCTCATTTTTCTTCTTTTTGATTTCAATGAGAAGCTCCTCCTCACTGTTATCGGAGTGGAAGTCACTATGTGTGAACACATCATTATTATCAAAAAAATCATCTTCTTTCTTAATAATGAGTGGGGTCGGAACATGTGGTTCATTTTTTACATTAAGTGCATAGTTAAACTCATATTCTGTCTGTGTGCTTTGGTCATAGCTGCGTGATGGAGGAGATTTACAATTTTGTCTTATAACTTTCACATCCACAGTTTTATTGACAAGAAATTGTGTAGTTAACAGAAGGTTCTGTAATCTGAAATGATAATAACAAAAGTATTCAATATAAGAAAAGATCACAATATGTAATATTATAAACATTCAAAAACAATTTTTACTAAAAAACTTTTACTTGATTGATTTGTAAATCTCATTCGCCCATGAAAATAATGTAGGCATCATATTACCACATGATCATAATTTATTTACGTTTAAAAATGACAACATGTCATATTTTTAAAGGTAAACAAATTTAGTTAAACACGAATTCGTAAAAAGCGTCAGAGATATCGAAGTACACGAGATTTTTATGAATGAAAAGTCGTAAAATATGCCCATAAATCTAATTGCAGCTGACTCGTCGGGCGCGAAGCTCACCTGTTTTGAACTTCAATAGACTCGTTGCAAAATTGGTACAAATCGTTCACTTTGCAACTGCATCTATCGCATATTTTTTGTGGAAGACGGTCATCCTTCTGCACCTGTAGATATTTATGTAGAATTAAGCCAAAATTAAGTAAATACTACATACCATGTGAGCAGTAATATATATTAACACATTTATTTACCTTAATCGGCAAATACATCGACATCTTTAAAAACAGAGCGTTCCCTTCATCAAAAATGTAATTATTAACAAAACTTGTGGAAGAACAGAGGCGGCAAATATCCTCCATGTTTTGAAACAAAATAATATTTATATGTACAAATTAGCACTCAATGCTCGATGTTTATGCTCTTTTGCTAGAAAGTGACAGATAATTCAGCCATTTGTCAATATTGACCAGGACGCCGGTGTTGCCAGTTCGCGCGCGCCGCGCCGTGCATTGTGAGAGACCCAAATATATAGAGTGCTATACGTGTCGTAGGTATGTTTCGGAGTGAACAGACGAGGGGGTGGGCGGGGAAGGCAGGCGCGACAGGGGCTGCGCCAAACTTTTGATTAATGAACACAACGTTTGTAAAGTTAACTTACTCCAGTTAAATTGCAAATATTCAAAACATTGTAAACTTGACTTTCGACTTCACCGCTTTTGTTCTGTTTTTAGACATTCTTCGCTCAATTGTATTTTTATTTATATATAAATAACTATGATTATTTTGTAATTTGAGTAAAGTAAAATTTCCTATCTGAATATAAACACAAGCATATGGATATTTTGCCTAATACATAATTCATAAATACGAGGAATATCTTATCATCCCTTAATGTAGGTTACAAATGTATGTCATAGTTTTTATATCGCAGTATAATGTAACATGTATAATGTAAAATTACTACAATATTATATTATAAAAGGAGCAATCAATTTTAATATTTATATATATTAAGTACAATAAAAATTGGCATGTTAAGTAAAATGGCAGCCACAGCTCCGTAGGCGCAGCAGATGATACAAAGAGTATTAAATAATTACACAAGTGAGTACAATAGTAACTCTTATCTAGTTATTTTGTAATTACTTGATATGTACTAGCACATTTTGATCGCAGGTCTTTATGAAATAGTAAAGACTTGCTGTACCCGTGAAATAAATAAATTTAACTTAAATTAAGCAAAGTGTATTAAATTTTCAAATTCATCCTGAATTTATTCAAAATTCGACAAGGACACAAACGCTACGTTTGACCTTCAATTGATTCATTTTTATAAATATTAATTCACACATTTTTTACAATATTCAATACCGTAGTAATATCTACAATTTCATGGTAACTTGTTAATAACCTTGAATATTTTGTCTAGTTTTATTTACTTCAGTTTTTTTTTATTAAATTAATATAAATGAAAGTATATTTTGTAATGATTTTACCTCAGTTTGGCATACCGTAACTTCCTGAAGCGAGCTCTTTCGCGATAGCCAGCGATAAAGGCGTCGACTGCCACTTATCTTTATCTTTATCGTGCGCCTTCAACAAATAAAGTGTAAAAAACGAGATAAAGTGAAGTACTATTGTAGGTATCGTGACGCTTACGAACATTTCACCACTCTTGCGCCGAAATCTCAATAAGGTGTACATTTTGTCGATGTGGCCGTTTCACTGTCACTGAACTCGGTTCCAAGAAAAATTACATTAAATACTTTATTAAAACTATAATATTGTATAAATATTACATAAGTTAATAATATTGTATAAGTTATTCGAAAAAACTTTCGGATATTATGGACGTCAATGCCAGAGCTGAATATAGAGCAATGTAGTCGTTCATTATCTCTATTTATATCAAATAAAAATTAAAAGCAAAACCGATTATAATAAAAGATTTAAACGCGAGCGACGCGCACTTTGCATAACTAAGACAAAATAGCATTTTTTTACATTGTAACAATAATTAAACTAAAGGAATTTTAAATAAGAGTACCTATACGATTTTACCTTTTGGAACTAAATACTTTTTTACTTACTAAAATACTCGTAAATATAAATATATAAACTTCACAATAAATAAAAATATGAGTAAATTTAATAAGTAGATATACACATATACATGAAGGCATAAATAAAACACGTTCTCATATAAACAAGATAACTTAATTACAAAAGCAAACTTGTAAAATAATTTAATACAATATTTATTATAGGAAATAATATCTAAGATATTGGTCCATGGTCCCATGAAGCATAGAAGTAAACGAGCTTCTGAGTCAACGCAATCAAAATATGCGTTTATACATCGTTGTTCTTGCATTTTGTATGAAATTTGCCACGCACTTTTAATATTTAATCTAACTGTAATGTGTCGAATGCCGAAAAAGTTGTAGGTTATCGCGTAGTTAACGTACAGTTTCTTAACCTCAATGTGCGTGAATTGTTAGTGTTTATCAGGCCCATTTGATAATATGATAAGAAACCCGAAAAATAGGTCCAGGTGTGGCTCGGATTGATATCCGTGGCTTATACCTACCGCGAGCTGCGACCACACGTTTTACATGAATATATTCCTCTTTTATTTACTTATTAATTGTACATACTATTTATATTTTCAAAATTTATCTAGATCCACCTCATGGCCACCTTTCCAATAATCAGCTTTTGCCAAATACATTAGTTATTATTATTAGTTATTATATTATAGTATTGCCAGAATTTCCTGATTAGATTTTTTTTTTAATATTAATGAAGCCTCTAATATCATGTTGGAAAAAAATACTCCACTCATGTTGTTAGCAATTGTGATTCTCTTAACGCCATTCGCATAGAAAACCTGGAGTAAGTTCCCTATATATTGTTTGATAGATATACTCATAGGTACCTAATTATTTCTAGAAGCCATTGTAAAGCCAGAAGTATATATTGTCTGTAGAATCAGCATCAAAGTGGATGCAATTGATTAATAGATACTCTAACGATTTCTATGCTTTTCAATATTTATCTGACAGCAAAATTACATATTTTCTCGACTATTACTCTTTTCATAACATGGATAAATACAACAATATTTTGTGTTTTTAAGATTTTTGAGGGATATATAGAGGCTGTATTGCTTTACTAAACCGCAGCACACGATACCACGTTCTTCCTGTGTTCTACATACACAATGCAGAGTCATCAATATTAGTATTTTTTTTATATTTTCATCAACGCAGAACTTGGCTCTCTCATCGATCTCTCAACAAGAACAGTGCAAAGTAAAAAAAATAATGAAGATATTTTATGTTGTGTTTGATTATACTTAGTTTTTTATATAGTTATAAGCTAATTTCAGATGCGAATATATTTTTTTACATTTTTGAGCCTCTCATTTTTATCTCTGTCGACCTGTGCTGTGCTGTATGCTAGAATTAAGTTGATCATAATCATTCACGTGTTTTATGCTGTAGGTGCACTCATGTTCAACATGAAATTATTGACTTTTTTAGGTTTTGTATTTTTTTTATATTAAATGATGATCTAGACTACATTTATGAGATAAATTACTTTCAAAAGGCTGTGTATATTTTTCAAACAGAAAAAAAATCTTTTCTAAATGGCTACATGTCTGCGATACGTCAGTGTATTTATTGTTCAGGGTCCATTTTCAAAATGATACTACACTCCAATACTGTTTACTTTATATTCGTAAGAAAGTTAGTGCAGAACATTATTTGCTCTACTCATATATCATTGTCCATAATGAAATTTATAATAACATATTAATTATTTTTTAATTCTGACACTTGACTCAAATATCAATGATTTTATGTGCCGACAGTTTTAACTTTAATATTAATTATTAAATTTAAATAATTAAACAACAAATCAATAATATTGCATAAATATTTGCGCCTATATACACACATTTAGTGCGCCAGCCTCGTTTCTGTAGAAGACAATATGCCTTTTTCCTAGTCCACAAGCGGTATGTGAATGACTGGCGACGGCGACGGGCAGAGGGGCGTCACGAACGAAACACCCCACGTTACCATCATCACACCATCTGCCGACCGTGGAGCGACCACTGCGAGTCACCAGAAAAAGTTCAATGAATATCTAATTATGATTATAGTAAGAATATTGAGGCCAGTCGTGGTGTAGGGGCACAAGCGTGCCACTGTACGTTGTACTGTAAGGTTAAAGCGACAGATTGTGGGTGCGACTTACACGCGACAAAACTAAATATATAGTACTTCAATTTACTCGTTCTGGTAACGAGTGAAAGCACGGCGTTCAATTCCGCCATTCAACACACAATAACTCTAGGATTCTATGGAAAGTAGGAAACGGAATGTCTCAACACTAGGTTCTCCCTACTATGTGCGGGATGCGGGATACATTATTGTTATTAATAAATATTGCATTGTTATGTATAAATATTGCAAAAAATTAATATTTTATTATACTACTAATAGTTTTTTTATAATTCTTTAGTTCAGCACTACAGACTCTTGGTCCGAATCCTTTTTTACTTTATTATTATAACTAATTCTCTGAACATATATATATTAATTACATTATTGTTTTTATACATACAATTTATATTTATATTGTAATTTATACCTATTATAAGGAAATATTATTTTTACCTTTACATAGTTTTGTAAAATCTCACTTAGATCCATGGTGTTAAGCGAGTTCTTATGTAATTATACTACATATATTAAATAGTAAAGAAAATGAACTGGTAGATATTAGCGTTTTACTTAAAGTTTTAATACACGCTTTTAGGTCCATTGACTTAAGTTTTCTGAGATCGATTCGGGGTGTTATCTTAACAAGCCTCACGCAAGTTTCATTTGAGTGTTAAATAGGCCTAGCCAACAAAGTTTTGATACGCCGCCATATTAACTGCCATAAATTTCACAGAATACTGTTATATATAACAACGCTTGAACTCAAACATGACCTCTCGAAGCCGGAACCTTGAAACATTTGATAAACATAAGATGAAAATCGATACGACAAACTTGCGAGTCAACTTTTCAATCTAGTGAAACGAGCGCCACACACGCCTCTGAACTCTGGCTTAACTTTAACCCACATAACAAAGTTCAATGTAAACACAATACGGTGGAAGTTTTCGAAGTTCCAGTTCACGGCCGCGACCGGCGCCTCCCGTCCTCCGCCCTCCGCCCTCCGCCGCCCGCCCTCGCGCCACGCGGCCTGCCCGCCGCCCCGCGACTCACCGCGCCGCCCCCCTGGGCGCCACCCGGCGTCTCCGATTGTTGCTCGAACTTCTTTTCTTCATGACAAATATTGCTTTCACTTAAGGCTGCTGTTACGTGATAATCATAAAGAACACTCTATTACAAAAAGTGAAAAAATATTTTATTACAAAGTCTATAGTTCTCGCCAGATGCATATTATATTATATGTATCTATTATGTAAATAATTTTTTTGTAAGACATTAAATAAGTAAAAAGCATATATAAACACACACACACACACACAGACACACAGTTACACATATATGTACATAATATGAGGGCGTCTTAGCGCAGGGGCACAAGCGTGCGACTGTAAACGGATGTGGGTTCGATCCCCACCCGGAGAAATGACATATTTCAAATTTTCATTTCCTCTCTTCTGGTAAGTGCAGCGTTAAGTTCCACCACTCAACACGCAACGCCTGTAGAATTCGACGGAAAGTGGAGAATAGAAGTATCTTAAAGTGGAACGGCGTATTTTAACACTAGGTTTCGTTAACATATCCTGCTATGTGCGGGATACAGCGTGAAGCTAAAAATATGTATTTCCAATCTTTAACCAACACAAATAGCTGGGAATAATACTTTATTTTTCTAAAATGATGACGATTACACGTAGATACACATACAAATCCACCTGTCTGTGTTATAAACGCCAAGTGCTCCAGAAAGCACACGCCGCGCGTGTTATCAAATGACACCGTTTGATACGCGCCTTTTGCACCTTATCTGGCATGTCGAAATTCTTCCACCCACTATCACACTATTCTACCTATTCTGGTAAATCTTCAAACGTCTTATCGTATTGCGACTCCAATCTCTTTGGATTATTTTTGATATTTTATTGAAAATGTAATTAATTTTCGTAAAAATTCATTACGTATGGCTTAAAAAAAATTATCAGGTGATCTAAATTTATTGAAATCGGCGTTGTTGCTATTTTATTATTGCCTCGTTGAGATCTTTCGCTGGCGTATCAACTGGTAAAGACAACGCAAGTCATATGAATTATACTATTAATACTTTGATAATAACATTATAAATTACTAAGAACATGTTGAAATTATCTTTGTAATTATGGAGTTTTGTATAATCGAGGACCATTAGGTATAAGTAGGGCTGACGCGCGGTGCGCGTTGATTCCGAACAAGTACAATTACATGTTAAACTCGCAGTGTACTTGCAGATGAAAATAGTGATATTATCTATTGCCAACGAGATATAACGTAATAAACGTATATCTCCATTGTAAACAAGTAGGCACCGTGATGGAGCAGTCGCTAACAGATAGCGTCGCGGCGTGGTCGGAGCGCCGGCCGCCAGCGGAGCCCTATGCGTGGTGACGCGGCGTTCTCGGCGTCTCTTATCACCGATGCCTTGCCGATTGGTGGAGTGGAGTGTTTGCGATACCGATACGAGCCACGGGGACCAATCGATTCCCGTCGAATGAAATCTTATCACGATCATGGTGGACATTCATACCTTTTGTCAGTTACATGATATCGTATCGAAAGATATCATCGAGTGTATAAATATGGGACCATCGATCGATCGAGTCTCTATCGAAGTTTGCGCTGTGATTAAGATCGACTACTCGTGTGGACTCAGGACTCATGGTAACTACAGGTGCTCAATATCCGTTTCTTGAAAATGTTTAGTGATTGCTATTTTTCCAATTTCAAGTAGTCATTATCTCGATAGCTTTCTGTTTATGGTTCAGTGTTTAAATATATTAAATTTAAATATCTTTCTGTCAATTTGCACGTCCCAGTGTTACATAGAGACGTATCAAACAGTGTCACAATAATTATAAGCAATGATTACGTAACACCATATGGCACATGTGTTTGCGGATCCCATGAGACCGGCCGTTATTCACGTCGCATGGAAACTATTTATCCTCATTTAATTCTGTCCAATAAGCGTTGAATACATTCCAAATAGACGTCGGCTTGCTGACGCGAGGGGAAAAAGCAGTGCTCTTATCAGAGAACGTCAGCCGCACCTTTTCGTGTGATAGCGCGCCGAGTGGCTCCGCAACGGGCGCGCGCTGCGATTGTCACACAGAGCAACCACACTTATATCTCGAATATTGCTAATTGATTCAATTTATATTTCAGAAGCTGCAGGACGACGGCACTCATTGTCAGGCTTCACGTCTGAGTTGGACAGGGGATCTTGACAGTTTAAAAACACATGCTGCCAGATCTATCTTTCCAGCTCACGCGTGGAACCTCCAACTGCTCGACGGCGTTACTCGACCACCACCAACAGTGCAACTTTCGCGTCATAATAATATATTAAGCGTTGAGGATTAAGTGGAGGTGTGATCTCTTCACTTTTTCAATTTAAAGTGAGATTCAACTCCTCCAACTTAACCCGAGCCGCAAGTACCACTGACGTGGAGAACATTCTTGTTTGCACGCTCTTCCTTCTACTTTATTTTTATTTATATGTTATAAAATCTATTTGATTTTTGTATAATATATTAAAATTTGATGTATCGCATTGGTATGAAATAAACAACGAATAAAAAACATAATAAATATTGTGTTTTTATTTTCCTTATAGTGTCTAAGGAGGGAAATAGTAATAATAGTATCACATACCAGTTACATATCGCCACGAGTACAATATTACACTGGTAATCAGTACTTCAGAGTTCAGTAGTCGCGCGGCGCAAGTTGAACGCTGGCGCCATCGAGACGTGGCGGCGCTGCGAGCGCTGCGGGCGGCGCGCGCACGGGTATTGTGCGAGACCGGCGGCGCGCGACCGACGCGAAGTTGTTCGCAAATCACTAGAAAAAAAATCACAACACCGAACAAAAAAATGGCCAAAAAAATGTTGGTAACACCGGTGCGCTAAAAAAGCTCGCAAACTTCACGCACGTAACCTGCGCTGGACATCGACTCGTCCCTATCTAACTCTGGGAAAATGTATATTGATTTTTCAAAGAAAAGTCAACCGATGTAACAAAACATCGCTCGCGGAGTGTTTGTACGCGCATCGGAGTGCCGCGGTGGAAGTGTATGTGCGCCCACGGCATGGAGCGACGGGGGCCCTCGGCGCGCGCCCACTGAGCGCTGCCTGAGCGCTGCCCGAGCCCGGGCGCCATGGACGCCGCCACCGCCAGGCCGTGAGTATTGCGACAGCGCGGCGCCCGAGCGTGACGCCCGCGCCCGTGCCCTTTGTGCGCGGAGCCCGAGCGCGTGCACGGTGCAGCACGGCAGGTAGGTAGGGGGGCGCGCGGCGTACGCTGCACAGCATACAGTCGCTCGCCTGCAGCGGACAAAGCGCTCGCCCGCACTCCGCACGCCCGCTCTTTGTGAGCTCGAGCGCCCCGGGCCACGGCACGATCGACCGAGGCCTCGTCTGTGCCGCCTGCCGCTGTGCAACCGCGACTCGCGAATCCGCCGTCTTGCCGTCGATCGAAATGTGCATTTTGAGGTTAGGTCGTGATTTGAGCCATAAGTGTGTGTCGAGAGTGTAGTGGATGAAATGTTAACGCGCCCGAACGTTCCGAGAGTATCGATTGGCTACTTGGAGCAGTGTGACAAACAAAATGTGTTCCGTGCGTTGTGACTCCCCTGCCAAGGAGACCTAGCCGTCCTAGGCGACCGAGGCGACCTAGGCGCGCCGTGTCGCGTATGAGACGTTAGATGCAGCAATTTCAAGCCAATTGGTAAATAAATAGTAGCTAATGGTAGAAATGCAATCACAGAGTATTGCAATTAGGCCCACCATCACCTCCAAGTGATGTTCACTCACTATCAACCTACACTGAATTGTGAAACATTACACTATATAACATATAATCTATACTTTATCTCCAGTTGTCTGTTTGCAAACTCGCCATTTACATCTGTGCATGCAAGTTTCATTCATAAAATGAAACATAAACATATTCCTCACATTAGTTAATCAATGCATATAAATAATGGAAGCCCCTGTACTATGAATGTATGTGGCTTGTTACTCCAAAGAATGTTCATTAATAACCTGAACTGCCACTTACCTGATACTATACTAAAAAAACTTTTTATTATCATTTCAGTACAAGTAATGATTATTCATGGAGTATTTTAATTATGTGTTAAATATTCATTATTTTATATACTATTCATTTGAATTTTTATCATAAACCATAAATAAGATAAATTTTGTTTATTCTGAATCACAATTATACTTTGCTGACTTCAAATATAATCTATTAGACATCTTAAATAACAACTACCACTAAACCTTTACTTTTACTAACACAACCTTAATCAAAAATTTGCTACATTTGATTTACTTTCTTTTGCCTACATCACAGATTACATAAAAAAACACAAAACTTTTAATGACTTGTGAATATAAACAAAACTGTATTACAAAATATAAACAAGCTGAGCTTTAAAGCTTATAATATTATGAAATTAATTCAGTTTACCAATCACAATAATTTGCAAAGTCCTTGAGTCATAAAAAACATATGTTTACATTAACAACCACATCACCCTCTTAACAATTAATTTGACAATAAATGACAATTTATGTTAAACATTTAAAATGATTGTCATTTAATTAACTTCTAAGTGTCCAATAAAGTAGGTTTAATGCAATTATTTTGATTTGTTTGAGTGACACAGATTCATTTTTTCCGATTGTCGTCCTCTTTGCTGTGTTTATAAATAAATTGTTATTGAAAATTTTATCCTTAATTATCTCTTTGAGAACATATTCTTGTATTTTAGAAAACATGAAATGAAAATGTGAATTTCATGGGACTCAAACCCGCACCACTAGGAAGCTGTCCAAATGCTTCGACTACATAGTTCTTGCATGTTTGTTTATAGTTCATTTTCTAAAATATTATGCTGCCCTTAGACTTGAAAATTTTTAATGAAATGTCTATGTTCATCTTTTTAGCAGATTAATATTATTAAAATATTGTATTAACAAGATTTGATATAACTTTCATTATTTAACAGTATTGTCTTGAGATAAGGCTGCACAACAAGCATAGTGCTGTTCACTCTACTTTGTTGGTTATGTGCACAAAGAGCAAGTATGCAAGCTATAATTAAATACTTCAAATGCTTTACAAGCAAAGGCCTACTCTTGTAAAGACAAGGTACCTGCCATCTACAAATTGTTAAAATACTATCTCAGGCCAATGTGGTGCCATGAAGCATCATTGTAGGTTCTATTCCCATTTTGGATAAAAATAATTACAGTTCCTCTGGTAACAAAATAAAGTGCCACAACTATAAAACTGTAAACGACAGTCAATAATTTGCTAATTTGAAAAGTAAATAGTATGCAGAACCTTCCCTGTCATGCTTTGTCCATTTATGACAACAATGACATCACATATTTCAGTAAACTATTTATTTTGGAAAAATATTTTTGAAAATGTGTAAAAATTTGAACATAGCAGAACATAAATCTTTTTCTTCATCAAATCTTTTGTAAACTGTCCAAGCAATCTGATCTCTATGCCGTACAGCCTTTTTCATACACTCTTATAGGTATCTACATTAAATTTCCTCTGTACTCATTACAAGTTGTTTTTGTTGTAAGCATCTCTTCAGAATTTTTTTTTTCAAATTTCTGTTAAGATTTTCTTGCTACAAATGTGAATACTGATGATAGATTGAATTTTAACTTGTTACTATCACATAGTTGTAAGCTAATGTTTCATTTGTAAGTGATTAGTTGAGCCACACACATAATATATATGCTGTTGATATTACTCATAGTGAGATAGTTGTAGCATGGTGTTAGCCACACTGACTGTGACATACCTATTCTCTTGTGACTCACCCCAGCTGACAATGTGTCCTTTCCTACCATATCCCATGGAGCTCTTTTGTGGTAACTTATTTAATTATTAATTTGAGAAGAAATTGATGATATTATTTTTATTAGTATATATTATTTACTTTATTAGTGTATATTTATTTTATTTTATTAGTATATATTTGATTAGTATTTATTTCTAATTAAACATAAATCAACTTAAAATTTATACCAATAAATGACCAAAATGCAATGAAATAAGCAACTATAGTCAACAAAAAAATCTTCTGACAACATTACTGTCACTCTCTCTCTAACACTTAAGCGAGGTCACTAAAATTTAAGTGTAAATCGTAAAATTATTACATTAGGTAAAATATTGAATGGCACTCATTATGTAAATTTCTTAATGGTGCTTATTTGTTCATGAGTTCAAAGCCTATTTGTTTGTAATAACAATACTTGGTTTCTCCTTTACATTTTGTTTTACATAACCCACAGTTTTGACACTACACTCATACACACATCGCATATATGTTGTATGTAGTTCAAATTCATGCAAAAAATTTGGTCATTCAGAAGACGTCCGCCAACTATTTGAAAAATGCAATAAACCAAAGTAAACCATAAATAGCAATCTTTTCATAAATTTAGATATATCTATTCTCTTTTCCATTCAAAGTTAAGACATATTTGTACTATAATTATAATTTAGATTTTATGAAATTCTTAGAGTCATTACTATATATAACAAAAATTAAAAATCATGTCGTGTTATACATCCCTAATACAATGTTCTGCTATGAATTCTGACCATCACTTGCAATGAAATGTGAGCTATAATTTAGAGAATTATATAATTGATTATTCCTTAATGTGTGCAAAAAGTGTTCAAGAATGTCTCATAAAAACTTATAAAGTGACTGGAAGTGGACGTTGCTATGCCCTTTTCCATACAACAAATTACAGAAAAACATTGCCTTAGTAAATTAAGCTGCTATTTTAATTAGCAATAATACATGTGTACCGAGTGTAAACTATGAGAGAATATTTTATTTACAAATAAGCTTCATAGTATTTAGGAAAATAAAGCAAATGTAAACAAGCTTGTTTTTGAACATTTGATAGTACTTGTCTGTATGTATATATATATATATTTATATCTCTTTTCATCACATATTCAAATTCTAAATTGAATGATAAGTGAAAAAAATGAAAGTATATAAAATTAATTAATAGCTTATAATTGGTTATTTGTATATTAATATGTGCAATTGTTTCAAACATTTTACAGTACTGTACTGTGTTTGACCGTGGACGATCATTTTGGACCTTGGACGATAATTTTGTACCTTTCTAAATAGTTTAATTGAAAATGTTTAAAAAACGTAAAACTTGAAGATTTTATTATGACAACACGCTATTATCACCAATTTTCTTCTAATTATTTCGCAAATCTTATTTTAGATACATTATGGGGTGGGCTGCAAAGTGTTCGTGAGTCCAAAAGAAAGAAAAATACATTGTATAATATAATACACATTCCTCCATTGAGGCCAAAATCATGCCGTTCCCTCAGACACGTTGTAACTGCGCCAGGGTTAAGATATTTGTGAATTTTCCTATTTAACGTCGCATTCCTGCAAAACATATTTTTAAATTGTCTTGATAACATACATTATAACGTTATTTTTATACTTTTTTTAAGTGGCATATTGGTTCCTTTCCACGTCGAACCTGTAACTAGAGTTAACTTTAGTTATACGTACAGAACAAGTTATGTAAAAATACATAGTTGCGTGTAAAGGTGAGTTAAAACATAGTGACGCCGCCAATTTACCCAATCCGAGTGACCCCTGCCACTTGGCACCGTTAATAACGTTAGATAATTACTATTCTTAATACTAACATTTGCTTACTTAAGTATTAATCATACGTGTCGCGTTTATTTTTTTTTTATTGTCAGCGATGACAGGGCTATAGTGTTAAGGGAATGTCCTGAATATGCCGAACTACTTCATTGATTGAAGATTGTACCATATTTGGAATTAAAATTTTATGTAGATATGCTTAGAAATATATACATAATTATGAGCTTTGGCGAATTATAAAATTTGATTTATATTTCAAATTGAATGCTTTTTTGTAAATTGTAATTGAGTTAAACATGATTCAGTAAAATATAATTTTCTTTCGTTAACACAAAAAAAAAACGATCCGTCGTCGAGAAAATTCCATCGAGTGATTCATGCGTGTCTTAATGATTGTACCTCAAAGGTTTCATTACGTTAGCTAGTTTTGTCGTAATTTTTCAAATAACGTACAGACGGTAGTCTGGAGTGAAGTCTGGACGTAAAAGCAAATGCGGCACGTCCGCCGCACGCCCGCACCCCCAACGCGAGACGATGCGCATCCACCGCGCCGCCCGGAGGATGCCAGGCGACCTAGAGGGTCCGGTAATTACCCACCTACAAATTGGGTTTCGTTGTGCTCACCAAATGGTTAGCCTTAAAATAGTTTTACCACCATATATACCACCATATATGTAATGATCGTTGAATACACTTATAATATATCAACATAGTCCTTGTAACCGTGTTGTAATGTAGGTAACATCAACATACTCCTTACGATTCGTTTACTTTAACTAAAGTGGCAATAGCAATCGATAGTCTAAAACTGCCCCCAGGTTTCCCATTAGCGCTGCGAGCCCGAGTGACTACGACTTTGCCAAATATTTGTAACAGATAAGTTTAGAAATTTCAAACATTGCGTACAAAAGCAACGCAAACGCCGCATCTAGCATCAGTGCCGCCCACCAACGCCATACACTTCCTTACTACATATTCAAAATGTACAGTGAAATACCCATAATGGAAGATAAATATCAATATTAAAAATACGTTGTTGCAAAACGGTCTATTATTTTCCAAATTATCTCTGATTTTTGTTATACGTGATGTGTTCCGTGTAATAAACAAACATGTTACATTTTTACATACATAAGTAGCCTTTTTTTATATGCATGTATTTTTTTTTAATTTGCGTTAAGCTTTATCAAGCGAAAGAACTAGACTGCGTCCTTTGTTTTACCAGTTTTAGGAAATTGAGAAGTCACTCGGTTCAAACTCTTTCACTCACTAATAGAAGTGATAAGATCGCTTTTGTATAGGTACTATCTCTATGCGCAATATATAGCTGTTTTGCTTACTTTTTCATCTTTTCTTGTAAAATGCTCGTATTTCTATTATAATAATAAAGTACATCCATCTATCTTTAGACGAATAATTTAATTATTTAGAAGTTTTTATTTTACCTAATTGTATTGGCATTTAATTTTCATCAAATAGATCAAAATTTATTATATTTGCTTGTCAAAAAACGATAATATTCATATATAATTTGTTTATTCAATTTTGAGATTGATCATCTCATTGTTAGTTTTAAAGCTCGAACATTAATAGTTATTTCTAGAATTTCTAGAACAATAAAGTAAAAATGTAATATATCTGTCAATAACATTATTAAAGATAAAATGTATATAATATGCGATGATCCTCTCACTGTCTCGCATAATATACTATAAATCATAACAGTTTCTTGCACGTTCCATTGCGACGTGAAAGAAAGTCAAACAAACAAACACGCTTTCGCACATAAAACATATATATATAATGTAATTGAAATAAAGTAACTAAATTTGTTTCACTGTAAATAAGAGTTTATATAATAATAATAGAAAAGTATAGTTTATATTACAATGTTATGTACAAAAAGTTCAATTCACCTGTAAATAAGAGAAACGACAATTAAAGTTACTTATTCGTCTCTCTCTTTTATGTTTCTCTTTATCCACTCTCCTTTGGTTTATATTATTATTTTATGAATTAGTATTTTTTTTACATTACTTTTTGTTTGCAATGTCAATTATTTTTTTAAATGTCTGACGGATGTCAATAAAAGAACGATATATTTGAAGAGAGTATATTCTCTTTTTACACACACACACACACACACACATATATATATAGTATGTACATAAAATATACAGAATATACTAGGTAGAGCGATAACATTTTATAAAGCTGTGTCAGTGTAGTGTTCAGAGTCCTGACACGGGTCTCGTGTGCGGCTGGTGGAGTGCGGATCGATAATGTAGAGTCTGAATGGTAATAACAAAATAAACCACCTAATCCTCACCTACGTACAAACTGCTCAGTCTTATGGCTCCTTCAGGATTACTTGCTATAATTTGCTCGTCGTATGTTTATTATTCATATATTTTGTATTTGTAATGTGCTGTTGCTAATATATGGTAATTTAAATTTTTATATATGGGTTAAATTTTCGCAATTACCGCGTGTCGTCATTATAAGATTGTATATTATTAGATTTTATAAGTGTCTAACTGTAGTCTTTTAACTGGGATTTAAATAGCATAACGATGTACTATGGTACAAAGAACGCCGAAATGAAAATATTGAAGACGAAACCGTTATGTAAAAAAAAAAGAAGCTTTTGAACGGAATTCTGATTAGTAATCTTTCTCATATCCAAAGTAGCGTACACGTGAGTCGGGCGACTCAATCTTATTTGCACACAAATTCGATATTTAAACCTGGAGTCTGTTCACGCCAAGGTCAAATCCTCCCGAGGATTTAGGTATTTTCCAATTCCTTATTAACACATCTACTTCATTGCTTAATTTCCAAATTGCGATACCATTATCTTTTATATAATGTTCTTACACGTAGTCATGTCGCCGCGATACTTTCGATTTAAAAACTAGACTAAAGAAAAATTTTCTATAACATTTACTTGAAATGAAGTGCATCGGTCGTAATTCACTTTTTGTCGATTCTATTGTTGATTGTGCACATTTTATTATATAATATATATATATACATTAACAATTAGATTGTGAAAAGAAATAATAATTGAATTAATTAAAGAGTAGAAACTTATAGTAAAAAGTTTCAAACGAATACAAACCGGTTGCAGAGTGCTCGGTGAGTCCGCGGTGCGAATCTAACGTTTGCTCATTATAAAATACTAACTGTAAATAGCGCCAGCTAAATTATTGGAGGATTTCAGTAATGTCTACATTTAAGTTTGGACTATTTGGATTTTATTTAAATGACAATAATATGACATAACGCATGTCCATCAGATATTAAATAACTACTTATTTACCGTAATTTAAAATTCAAGTGTCATCACTAAAAACCCCTGTAGTTGTCGGTTTTCACGCGAAATATTTGCGTGGCTTATATTATAATGATTGAAACAGAAATAAAAACATTTATTATATTAATTGATATTAAGTCGTATTCTGTGATCAATGCTCTTGACACTGCGCAGCCTATTCCATGAGGGATAGAGCGTGAAACGTTCACAAACGCGAAACATTGCTATATATTTTTTCAACATTCACCTAACTTGCGGAATTATCTATATAGTAAATAAAACTACATATATTCCCATAAGGAATCTCAACCGACACTTATTACGTTTTGCAGAGTTACTCTTGCTTACTCCGCGTGTCACAGAGGCCTTTAATAATAGTCGAATCACACACTACACAACACCGATTGCCTCCTCTCTGTAGACCAGGCACGCAGATACAGCCTCCGCCGGAAGGGGCACAGAGTAACAGCTATCAGGATTTAATTGGGCCTACTTACGTCACGCTTACAAGTCGATAACTCAAAATGTACAATTTAAGCTTTGTAAGGCCGCCTTTTTAAAACTGCCTCATTGTCTCCAGTCTGCAAGGATTTGCTTTCAATGTCGTTTGTGTTCTGTTTTTAGGTATTATTTGTTAATACAATTTTTCATGCTTGTTAAAAAATATTTTTTTGGATTTTTCTGGATCTACCTTAAACCGGAGGAAATTAATTGTAATATTTAAAGTAAAGATTCAAATATTGACAATAATAATAGAAGGTATATAGTACATATAAGACGTATAGATATTTGACTACACACGAAGTGTACCTTCCATTCTGAGTCACGCCTGCATGAGGCAATCCGTCCTCTCACTGGCATCACTGTACTCTGACATATCTGAATAAATTACCCTTCTAGCTCCACCGACGATAGCTCCGGCGCGAGAAGAAAAACGCGTCGTTAAGCAGAGACTTAAAATGTTCCATTTTCCTCTGTCTCTGCGTCTACACTAATATTTCTTCTTTACAAAAGTAAAGTAAGTGCCGATCGATTTACCCAACTCCCTTAAGGCAAGGGAAAATAGACAATCATGTAAAATTAATGCTTTTTAGTATTTTATTATGTATATAATTGTATTTTTGGTCAAAATAAATAAGATTTGTATCTTATGATGGTTTGATAACTGATAATCTTTAGAAGAATCTAGAAGATTTACTGGAAATCATATACTCCGATTTAGAGATATGTAATAGAATAACACAGTGTTTAGTGCACTAATAAAAAGTTAAATTGCAAATATAAATTCGTGCTAAGTTTATATGGAGAATGGTAATATTTTAATGGGTCGAAGTTTTTTACTCACACTAGCAATACTAGGTTCCTTCTGCCTACCCTGCTATGTGCGGGGTACAGCGTGAACACAACTATGTTTATAAACTCATTTTCACGTATATAATTTTTCGTTTTGTTTCCACAATTAGTATAAATAATTCAAAAATTAATTTGATTTTAGGAAATTAACATACTAATCTGTTAAAAAGTCATAAAAACGAATGAAGGAAACGGAGTACATGCAAATTATGCAGAAGTATCTATTTTTATTATAAAGATAATTATTAACAACGCTTTATTATATTCGTTTATAAAACGCCCATTGCGTTTTACAGCGAAAAGTTTATTTTTTTACTTTTAATATTTGCTCGCTTCTGCCAGAACTTTCACTGGCGCGAAAAATACTAGAACATTTTATAGCTGTAGTTTTTAACGTGGCCTCTATCCTTTCCGGGATAGCTCGTCCTTATTGAAACGCGCTGAAATCAGGTCAATAGAACAGTCATGAACTTGCTTTCAACTCCTTCTGTTCCTGTTGGGTGGTAAGTGGTAGGAAATATACAAAAATGCCAACCTACCTATGTTATGTAAAAAAAAATTATATAAAATATATAATATAATAAGAATATATATTTACAATTATCATTATTTATCATCATGAAAAAAATTTTTTTCTACGAATGACTCGACACATTAACACCTCGGTCGACCTCTCAAAATATAATTTGAATGATTCACATTGGAGAATAATAATATATAGTTGTATTTGCAAAGAAGCGTATTTTATAAGTGACGTTGCGGTGCGGTGCGGCGGCAGTCGGGCAGGGAGCAGGGTGCAGGGTATCGGCACAGTCGATATCGCTTGTTCGTTATCTCGCAGAACTGGGTCGTTGTACTTGATCCTCTGCTCGACGCGGGCTCCACGCTGCACGCTGCACACTGCACGCTGCACGCCACACGCCACGACGCGACATGGCTACCATGTGTTGTCGCATCGATCCGCTTGCGAAAGTAACGTTGCGATATCCGACGTGACTTTCCTTCTTTACTAGTTAAAGTACATTTTGAAAGATTGCGGTCTCTTTGTTCCTAGAATACGCACTTTACATTAAACATTTATTGTATTTGTGTCGGTTTTATTGTATTTGTGTGTGATCTAATAGTGTAGCAGTAAATAAGTCAAGGCCCCTTATCTACGTATTTAAAACATGTTTTGAAGTACTGCGATTTCGAGTCAAACGAACGCTTTTTTTTTAGTTGTAAAAAAATTATAATACATAAACATAATATAAAATAATTAATAAATATTCCTATTAAATATATTTTGAGATGTCTACTTACTAATTATAAAATACTGCTATTTGTGTATATATAGTAAATAACACAATATATTTGCCAGAGAGAGAGAGAGTCAGCGCACGATACGCACGTGGGTCGTGGTGGCGGTCGTAGTACCTGCGGCGCGCACATATTAAATACATAATTAGGTGGATAATTGCACGCTTCGTTACCGCCGCCTCGCGCCGCACGCACCGCACCGCACCGCGCCGCGCTCGCTCGCTCGCTCGGGCGGCTGCACTGACCATTTCAGCGTTAATCATGGATTCCCGCTAAATTATATTTATTCATGTGGAGAATTCAACTGACTTCCTTTAAACTGCACTGCAGCCTAATGTATTATATTGACAATGTTCTACTCAATTGTACATACATGTTTGGCCACCAATAACAATTGTTTACTACCCGTAAGCTTCGTGAAAGCTATCCGTGATAGAGGCTTTTATAGTTTTAAACGACTTATTAGCCACATATTCTGTAGTATTGCGTTAAAATCGAAGTCAGCAATATTTCTAGCATTGCCAGTGCGTCACTCTGAAATTCTGTTTCCAGCGGACTGTGGTCTTGTACCTTCCGTGATTAAAAGATTACACGGCGAAATTACAGGATAGGATGCAATTAAAAATGCAGATTGTGGTCCGCGCGGTGGCGACTACGAGCGGCGACGAGGAGCGTCACGCGGTGCGGCGTGCGTGGTGACGCAATCGAACAAAAGAAAAACAAAAGTTCTACAATTAACCCGCTGAGACCTTGGAAAAAATCCTGCAGTATAATTCATAAACGGTCATTAACTTTAAACTTGTTTGTGTCGAGACGAGGATAGATCGATGGAGGCGACCTCTCGCGAGGATCACGGCCCGCGTCGTCGCCGCCGCTCTCGTCCTCAGCTATGCGCGCTCAATGTTATCATTTACATTATTTCATAATTATTGCACGAAGGCGAATGAAAAGTCGCCGTGGTAGGCACTAGATACGCGCCACGCGAAGGCCTCTGTGTGACATTGACTGTATTAATCGTAGCTAGCCATTTTGGGAGCTGCACCTTAYCGCAATGCGTGTGAAACGTTGAAACACAACATGCACAGAGCTTTCAATTAATTTTTGTRGAGCTGGTAAATGGATAACGCAAGCACTCACTCCTCAAATGACWGAACAATTTGCAATATCTTTTYTTTATCTGTCCTGCAGTTCAGTGTTGTGCAAACCAAATAATTAACTGTCTTAAAGAGCGTACTAGAGTCGGCTGTAAGGAAACAAAAACTATTATGAAAGTCCTACTTTTAGTTTATCGAGAAATAATCGCAACCGCCACCGCGACTGTAGCGATGGCTGTAGAGCATAAAAACCCTTCTCGTTCTCTGAGATAGTTATTTTGGTAATAGTGTCACTATCGTTAGCGCAACACTTACTGTATTTTATTATTAGTAGTTGTTTACAAATCCGATTCTATTCTTTGCTTATCTTTATAACGTTCTAACGTTATAACTTTTAAATAGATTAACTTTTTAAATTAATTTTAATTAATTAAATTATTTAATTTAATAAGTCTATAATTTTACCATATAAATATATGGGGAATTTTAATTTTAATAATAAGAATGCAATGTGTAGTGCTCAATAAAAAAATTAACATGTTTAAGAATGGGGAAGTTAATACTTGCCGTATTTTAATATCTTATATTGGAGGTAACTAAATATATAAAAATCGTTATGTATTTTTGATTACAATAAAATCGCTTTTAAACATATTAAATGTATCAAAAATTACTTCTGTTACGTAATTGTACATTTTAATAGTTAAGTTTGATTCGATTATTGACAAAATTTGATCGTGAGTTTGTTTATGTTTGACAAGACAAGGCAAGAAGTGCTAGCTGATACTTAACGGTAAAAGTAACGTGTTGACCAAAGAGAATGTATAATAAAAAAAAACGATTTACTAAAATTATATATTAAATTTTATTTCAAAATAAATCGCCTGCTACTTTGGGTTTATGGAGTCAGTAGAATACCTAAAATTACATAAACATTAATTAACATTTCCTTGGGAATTTCAAGAAATCCTTTTTTAACTCCACTACACTAATCCAACCCCCCACGAACCTATATGCCAAATTCCAACGTAAGCCGCATAGTTTGTCTGTCTGTCTGTCAATCAAAGATTTTTATATATACTCGTACCTATAGATAAAGCCAGGGGATAAAGAGTAATTTAAGGGCTTGTAAAGTATATACCGTCTCGTTCGTCACCGCCTCGCCCAGTTGGATGTAGTCCGCAGTGCCACAAGGCGCTACTTTGGCAGGTGCACGCACCGCGGTCCAGCGGCCACATGCATGTACACATCTTTTGTCGTTTATCTATACGCTATGCTATTTCTGTATATGTCTGTACATAAATGTACATATAATTATATTCTTTCGATTTTACAATGAAATCCTCGTATTCAAAAACTTCTCTATATTTATGTAAAACATAAATTATTAATAGATATTACTACTGGCAAACATTCTCGTAAGTGTTGTAAACTTAGTAAACTTATTTGTAAGTTAAGAAGCTACAGGCTATTCAAATAAATTTAAAATGAAAGCAAAGAATACGAGCGTTCAATAAAATTAATGTCATAATAATAGCTCGTTCACTTCGTAGCTAGGGTTGTCGGCATTTCTTCGACAAATAATTATATTTTTTAATAAAAGTATTTTAAATTAATATTTGTAACTGTAAATAAATATAGTATGTATATTTTAGATATGTAATAATATGTATATAAATGTATGAATATTGGCCCTCTTTCTGAATGAATTTGGAAATTTTTCTTACAGTCTTTATCTGTATTCCCCTAGGGAACCTATAAAATACACAAACATGTTGGTTGTACAGTGCCTGCCAGTTACTAAGTAAGGAAAGAGTTATACTTATATGTATGTAAGTTGTAAGATCGGTATAAATGTTTATGTCAATACTTAAGTTTTGTTGTAAACTTAAAAATTTTAACATCGTCTATATGTACAGCACGCTTGATAAAATGTAACTTGTAATTATTTGATTCGAGACCTCCTTGGCATTGTTTTTCCAGGTCCCGGTGTTAATAAATAAAGTGCTTATCTTTTATGATACAAAAGCCAAAACATTCATAAATACGTGTGACGTAAACACGGCAACACGCGGTCCCGCCTCCCGGCCGCGACGCGCAACGACAACGCACACAAATCACATTTATAGCGGCTTCGGTCCAATTGACACGTCGATTTGACGAACGCCAATAAATGAATATCGTTACACAAGGTTTGTTTACGTTATACGACTGCGCCGTGAATGGAGCCCTGCGAGCTGACGACGACGGGAGACGTCGCGGGGAGCGCCTATGCTCGCGATCAGCTGTTTTGTACGTTTCCGATTCTGGTTTGACGCCCGTCAGTCCGGGAGAGCCGCGAAGACGCCGCCCGTTTGTTATGATCATGATTTATCGACCTGTTGCTCGGAATCTCGCGATTTAAATATAAATTACGACCGCGTTTCAGTTATACTGGAAATATAATAAACGTTCTGCCGACGTATTGTTGCCGCAGTCCGGAGCTCCGCACTTACTCCACTCGGAGCGCTTGCTAATGCTCTTTTCAAAGGTTTTTATGTCTATTCAGTGCCGAAATTAAAATCGACGCGTTCACTTCTTTGATTGCAGTTTATTTGAGACACTGACTACATTTTAATTGTAATTAAGATAATGTACAAGCTAAGCTAATTTCAATTAAGATATTTAAATTTGCATGAACATTAATTTCATGATGGTGCACTTACGGATACCCACTGCCACTGTGCGCAGAGATCGTAGCGATAACCGATAAGCGATTTTTTTCACATTTGTCCTTCTTGTGTTGAGGAAAAACGTACATAGGTACTTGTACTCAAGTCGCTTTAACACGGACGGTATTTTTTCATTGTACTAGTCTTCTTTGCTAAGTGAAGTACGAAGCTACTACGGTTTTGAAAAGTTTTCTTAGTAACACTTTACTTCCGATGAGCGGAACTTTCAGATGATTCGAAAGTTTTGTTAAATTTTTAAAATAAGCCCCAGCGTCTTATATAGTATATCTTATATTTTAATATTGAAATATTATATACCTAGGCACAATATCGTAATATATACTTATGAGTGGCGTCGTTTAATTAATTAATTAATACATTAATGATATAAGAAAATGTAAAAGGAAGCTCGATAAAATACAACAATGAAAACGGTTGAACCGTTTCTGAGATTAGCGTGAACACATTCATTACCTAACAGGCAAATTTTTTTAAAAGAATTAAAGCCTAACAAAAGTAATTCTATTTTCTTATATATCTGCCATGTACAGACCAGACCAGTCCGTTACGATTTTATTATAGTATCTATTGATAAGATTTCATTTCCTCGAGTAAGAATCTAACCCACAACCTATCACGATTATGCTCCTGTGTAGGTACAGAATTCTTTAGAAAATGTATTTTTTTTTTCCCTTGTAACTTTTATTGACAATTTAAATTCTTAAATGTCTTAGTTTTGACCACTAACAGCGTTCAACTGTTAACACGATAGTCATGGGCTCGAACTGCGCTCAGAAGAATGAACTAGTTTAACTTCCTCACTCTTGGCAACACATGCCGCGAATAATCGTCAAGTTCTACAACGTAAAGCACAAGTCTTGATTTCTGGCGAAAAGCGGAAGACGAGAGTGTCTTGACCATACATTCTTTTCACTTATCTTTCTATGTAAGTAAATCGTTAAGTTTAAGAACAGTAATATAAATATTTACATTACATTCATAGAAGGCACAATCTTAATTTTGACACAATGCGTAACTAACTATTCTACTGCCTGCTGTAACTGGTAACTTTAATATTTTTTATGTAAATGTAGTGTTGTTAAACATACTTGTACTTGTTGTAAGCACACTTATAATGTTTAAGAATTAGAAGACAAAGCGGTAGTTTGGAAGCAAAGTTTCGAGCGGATGTCGCAACCTGCTAGACCCCGTCGCGCCGCGGCTTGTAATTCTTCGCAGTACGCAGATGTCGGTCGGTCGGTTAAAGTTTCCAATGTGAGTGCTGTGCACCCTCGACCTCGGCGCGGATTTGCACCTAAGTTTTACGCGACCTTGTGAGATCGAGTTTCTGTATTGATGTTGCGTAATTAACGAAGCACAGTTCAGCCGTCGTTTGTCTCATGATCTAACGTTACTTGCGTAAGCGGTTATTGATGTTGTTAAATCTGGCCACCTTGGTTCACTATCAGATTATCGTTGTATATGTCCGAAATCAATATAAAAATATATTTGATCATAATTTTTTTTTAACATAGATGTTCCTTTCGTTATCTTAACAAATTATGCAAATGCTAGGCTAGGCTGGCATTCAATATTAAAAAAATTAAATATTTAATGCGATAGTGCTGTGCTCGCACATGTGTGCTCTAAACTAGGTGCAGATATAGAGTTGGATACAGCACGATGCAACAGTTGCGTCATAATCGGTTTAGTATTCACGATTCTCCGATAGGTAGGTACTCGGGCGAGCGAGTGGCACCGGCGATGGCGGCCGTGAGTAATTGCAACTACTTGTGCACAAGAGCTACTGCAATTGGTATACAAATAGATGAAACCGCACACATATTTCACTGGAAAACAAACGTATGCGGAAAAATCTATAATGCACCGACGTTATTGCTCATAAAAATATAATCTAAACTCAACTTACGGCATACAATAACTTCTATTGGTTTTTTTTTTATTGTCATGCATCTCTCAGTTGTTCTACTATTCCCGTTTGACTTTGTTAAAACGTCATGTTAGGTAATACCTAACGTCATCTCGTGTAGGATTAAAACTCTCTACTGTAACGCAACAGTAACAGGATTCAATAACTTTAACTTTTGTTTCGTTATTTAACTAAAAAATAAATTGTGAATTTTGAATCTCGTCTCTTTTAGCGACGTAAATGGAACCTCACGGTAAAGACGAGAGCTGTACGATGAAAATCCATTAAAACCCCTTTAGACTCTCTCAAACGATACAGCGCTCATATAGACACGTGGACGAAAATTTTAAAACTTAGAAAAGTTGAGTTACATGTGAAGGGGACAATAGAAATAGAGCCACTACACTTCGTTTGTAGCCAGTGCCGCCATATTTGTCGTTATTACACAGCAAATGCTAAAAATACTCGTAATCTTTTCCCTACAGGATACTTAGCATCCCGCAAACCACAACTTATGACCCAACAAGTTCGTCACGATAACTGACAAAATCCGCAATAACATATATGTATATATATAACTTGCGCAAATGCTCGTCGCCGACTCCACCCAACATTAGAACATACTTTACATATAAGCGATATGTAAAATATGTTGAAAACGAATTAAACCCACCATCCAATAACCCAATATTTCGTCGCATCGCCGCTACGAGTATAATTATTATTTATGAAGGTTTTCGCCAGAGGCAGGTTTTGGTTCAGGTTACTTTTCGTCAATATGAAAGTCAAACAAATTATACACTTTACTTACTTATTACGCAGCCGATCCTATTTCGGCGTGTGACATTATTAATAAAATCGATAAGTTAGATAAACACGATTAGTATTTAAATATCAAATTAAAAATATCAATCAAAGCCCGTGACGCAGTTGTTTTGTAGTTTTTATATGCAGGCAATGACAGCTCGTTCATATCATACTCTAGAAAAAGCTTATATAATATACATGCTTCTCTGATCAGATAGATAATTTGGGCCTATCCGGCGGTTTAAGGTTCAAGAAATGCCTGAAGTAAAATGAAATAATTCAAGTAATAAAACGGTTAGGAGCGAATCGGACTCGTCCATTGAGGCTTTCGTACCAATTTCAGGATTGTACGACAAAGAATTACAATTTATAATTAATAATGCATTAATTTTGTATAAAATGAACTATAAATACAAGCTTGCAATGTTTTTTTTCTATGAAATACTTATTAATTTTAACTTAACTTTTGATTGCTTTGTCTAAGGAGCTAGATTGGTATTGTATTTCAAGGCACCATAGACTTGAATATTTGATATTAAGCCTCCACGTGATCTTCGGAGTCATCACCAACTGTAGATGACGAATGTATATTTTGACACCTTATAGATAACATCAACCAGAGGTTACTGATTTTAGTAGTCGCTTGATTCCTTTTAAAAATATCAATGATATGTACATACTAACCGTTATGCTATGAGGACTATGGCAGCTATGTACATATAACATGAAAGCTATAAAAAAGTCTCTCAAAATGTAAATCAGTCCAGTATTGTTATTAATGTTAGACCTCAGAACATTAAAGCGGACGTCACGCGTCATCAGACGGTCGATGTGTAAAACCCCGGGAATTTGTTTAAAGTTGTGATTTGTGGAATTTATCATTGTTTATGATATTATTTAAATAGATAACGTGACATCTCAGTATAATTTAACCAAGTTCGCAGATTTAAAGAAAGGCTCCCTTGTACCCCATCGATAATGTACGTTGAATCTTTTAAACAAATCTACAGATTTTAATGCTGTGCTATTAATAGGCGAAGTGATTTGTGAAAAAGGTTTAGGTTCAAATGTGTCTAGTCTCTGTTCTTTATATTAGGGTGAAAATGGGAATATCAAAAAACGTATTTTCTCACTTATTTATTATGAATTTTATGACACTTTTAACCAACTAAGACACATTGCGTGGAGTGCCAAAAGACAATGCCACTTTCTATTCCAAGTTCCTGGAGAAAATATAATTTATAACCATTATGTATACTACTATTTGGAATACAACATGACTTCGCTGCTTTAACAACTATATTAATTTCTGCTAACATATGTTACATGTGA
>JBAIZZ010000318.1:481410-548228 GCA_037355905.1 Heliconius aoede | reverse complement strand
AAGTAAATCTTCTTATAATGTATTAGGTGGCAAACGTTGAATAAACTATACGGTCACCGTTCGCGGTGGGACGTCGCTACTCGCTAGTATACAAAGACATTCGTCATCCGAGTGTCAGTCGGTCACTGGACGGCTTATTGTTTGAACGTCTAGATACGTGTCCTGTTACGCGACTCGCGAGCAATTTGCATGAAATCGCGTTTATTCAATTAAATAATCATCTAATATACACTAGCTGGGCCATGAATGAGGTTGTACACGTACGGACGTATGCCGACGCCGGTTTCTTGTTTTAAAAAAAATAAACCTAAACAAGTTCGCGCGCAAGAGACTATTCTTTTTGTTTTGAATCATAAGTTGTTTTTTTTTGTTTTGAGTGTTTTTTTTGGTAATATTGTTAAACAGACATGAAGGAGCCGATTAAAAAGGATGAAACATCTGACGACGAGTCCGGATTGGGATATCAGAATACGCTGGTGAGTTCGCAATAACCTCATAATATTGTCAATGCATAGGTACTTTCTAGTCCGTAGTAAATTGCATTAAACGTGAAACTGACACAGATTGCACTTTTTCCGACTCACAATGACACCCCATTTGATATTTAATTTAGTTTTACTTTAAATGTTTACTAACGAGAAACTTTTAAATATATTTTTATTAAAGTTCAAATACCTTTAAGTTTTTTTAAGTACTTTTGATTATTGATGGGCTATCAGTTTCCCGAATGTTCTATCAATATAATCGAAACGCGTTATACTTTATATTAAATTATCATAAAATATTGAGGCCGTCATGGCGTAGTGGCACAAGGGTGCCGTAAACGCGACGGTTGTGGGTTCGACACCCACTCGAGGAAGTGAAATATTTCTTTACGTTTATATTTCCATTTTTCTTCGCTCTGGTGTCAAAGCAAAGCGCGGCGTTGACAACACTATGCCTCCAGAATTCGGCAGAATGTGGGGAGTGTCTTAAAACCGAGGTTCCCTCTGCCTACCCTGCTGTGTGCGGGATACAGCGTGAAGCTGAAAAAAATCATAAAATAAATATTTTGTTACTATTAAATTGTGATATTTATGAACATTTTAAATGTGGACTATTGACATATTCTTAACCACTCATTATCAAATAAAGGAATAAATACAAACAGTTCAATGCTTATTACAATAAATCTTTAAATCAATTATAATAATTAATTTTATAATGATAATAATAAATATATATAAAAAGTGTGCTAAATCCATTGTATGATATTATAATCACTGCATAAAATAATGGTCTTAATAATGCTATTTAAGAATCATACAGTAATAATTTATAAATATTGTAATATACTTTTATTAAAAGTATTTATTGAAAGTAGTATTTTAAAAGTATACTAGCAAATAATATTTAAGTGTGTAAAATGCAAGTAAAAATGAAATATATTTATGTAATAAATTTTATTTATTTTTATTATATTGATTATTTTGTATCTTACAATATCTTAAATATAAACATTATACAGATACTTGTTTTTCATATTAATTACAGAACATAAGTTAAAAGGGTGTACATTAGTTAAACACCACTTGAAATATATGATTATTTTTATTTCCTTTTCTTTAAATTCTTATTATAAGATGTATTTAAAATTATTAATTGATGGATAAAGTTTTTATGATGCAAAAGACATTTTGCAATTACATTCGCTTATTAGTCACGCGCTAATTCCAAGTAATTAATGTAACTTGTGCAGTGTTAAGACTAGATTGGACTAATAGAAGTACACTATAGATTAAAAACAAATACTAACAATTAAAAAAAAATAAAACCAAGAAATATTTGATTTAATGGCAAGAAATAGATAGATAGATTACATTATTTACTTAATTGTAATTATATTATTTCCACATTTAAATGTATTTACAAGTATTTAACTTATTTTTTTAATAATATGTTAGGGTATTCTTGTCACTTCCATACACTTGATGACATAACATGGCATTGAGTTTTGCACCTGAATAACATCACCAAATCAAAAATGCTTTATTCGGTAAAAATAATAATACAAAGTCGATAATTACCAAGCTTTTGACCAGTATTTGCAAAGGTGGACTTATCAATATAAGTGATCACTTACAGACAAAAAAGTAGAGAAGAGAATGTCTAGATACTAGGTTCTTCAGAAAATATAAAAAAATTCATTGACATAGATTGTTGCTAAGAAATATTTGTTTTATAAAATCATGACTCAAGCCCTCAAATACAAGTGCTGGTAATCCCACATAATCTACATATCTTAAGCCACAGATTAATAACATTTTTATTTTCTAGACTAATTAGGTTTTACTCTAATTGTCTATTTATTGCTTTGTTTTTGCTATAATAGTTGTTTTTGGCAAATAACTTTGGTGATATTTGTTTCATACAATGAGATTCTTAATAGGCAACCTAGTATAATAATAATCTTTTACAGTATTACAGATTTATGGTTTAATTTTATGTTTTTTTACCCCGGATCAGTTAAGTCTAAAGTACAGCGTTAGATTTCGGTAGTTACACAATGCTTCTAAAAATAGGCAAAATGTGGAACGATTTTCTTTATATAAACCCTGTCATATCAAAATAAAATTACCCAGTAAATAAAATATATTTTGAAATATTTTCATATTTTACATGCAATTTTATTCACTCTTACCTAGCAATTGTATGTAAAATGTCACCTACATAGCACTGCCACTTGAGCAAGTGATTATTTATAGATTATAATATAAGCACTTTCAAGTGTCCCCACAATGACTTTCCACATAGAACCACTTAGTTTATAATTGTAGGATAAACTAACTTATACTTGTTCAATGTTATAATAAAATTGTAACAAGGTTAAAATAACTATAATTTTTTTTTACTTTTTGTATTGTCTAAATAGGCTGTATTCATAGTGTTTAGACATTCGGTTTCCTCACTATACGCCCAATTTCGAGAGATTTTCAGAGGCGTGAGGAGTTGTGGAACTCAACGCCGTTCTTTTTCTTGTTACCAGAGCGAGCAAAAGATAATTCATTCCTTCAAATAAGATCGAACCCATAACCACCACGTTATAGCCAGGCACTGTGCCACCGCTCATGACGGCCTCACCGCTTCAACAAATAATAATTTCATAGGGTCGGTTAGTTCGTGCCCAACTGCCCACCCAGAATAATGTGGGATCACAGAAATTTCACACACAGATTAAACGTGAAAAACAAAAGATCAGTGCAAAAGCCAAAAAAGAAAAAAATACAAGAGAAAGTTGGTAAAATCCTCCGTAACGTAAATTGGCTAATTCCTTTAAATTGCCTTGAAAAGAAATCATATAAGTGGATTAATAAATAAACATGAACTTTAAGAGCACTAAAGTTACATACTTACCTAATGTTGAGATATAAGTAAGAGAAACAATTAAAAGAATTGCGCTGTTTTTGTACGTTGAAATGATAGTATATATTTTTTACGTTTAAATAATAGTAAATTTAATAACTTTCATTACAAATAGTACATTCATAAAAAATATAATTCATAGTTCGACATTTTGCTGCTTTTTAAATTCCAAATTTTCAACTAGAAATAACCTTTGGTGCTGTTACTTAAATCTTAATAAGGATCTTCTATTTTTTTATATAGGTCATAGTGTCGCAGTGTAACCGTGTATGACTATAATCAATTCAGTCTTCAATTAGGACAAGGAATTGTTTCCATTTCCCCGCTCTGGCAAGACAAAGCGCGGCGTTGAGTTCCACCTCTCAACAGACTTTTTTTGTACTCCAGGCGGAAAGTAGAGAACGTATTGTCTTGACATAAGCTTCCATTAGTCAAGTACTTAGTTACGCCAGAGTAACTATATTCTATTTCTTTAAAATACAGAATAATTATGGTATCATTATTTCTATTTGTAATCTCAATCTATATCGCTGTAAAGAAATAAGATGATTTTGATAATTGTAAGGTTTTTCATCTATTTTATTTGTAAATTGTATAATAATATAAATTAGAAGAAAAAGTAATAAAATATTTTTTTAATATTGATCTACCTATTCTAAAAGTGTCAAAATTTTGCCGTACTGTAACAAAAATCTGTTTGAAGTAAAACATTGCGATGTAAATTATGTAACTATGTATATATAATTCATGAAAAACACCTTTACAAGTAATTTGCCGAGGCACGAAGGTACGTTAAGTGCAATTGCAGTATGCAATATCAGATCCAAGATAATATCGAATAAGTAATTTTATTCGTTTCCTGTTACGCAGCTCGAATCATATTACCGAGGCTTATACACTTAGTTTTACTATATAGGACTTTAGTTAATAAATTTCCTATACTGGCTAACTATGGCGTCCCGACGTCTAATAGGAATTGTGTCCACTATCATCTTGTCTACAGTGACACCTTTAACTGCGACACTATGGGGTATAATTTTAACTTCACATCTTTTATTAAGAATGACGGTAGACTTATAAAACTGGATATTTTTTTTGTTTTCTATACATTAATGTCTGTACTCTTACTACTTTAGTAACTGTAAATAACTTTACGGCGGCAAATTAATTGATATAAAGATATTTATTATATTAATATTTATTTACTGATTGATATACGTTTTAGATATATCTAATATATAAAAAGGATTTAATAATGTTCACAGATTGTCGGGCACATGACCGTTTTATCATAAGATACGAATTACGTCGTCAGTCCGAGTGATAGCGGATTGGATAAGATATCGGGAGATAATCCGATGAAAGTCAATGTCGTGTGCCTTGAAGGAGTTATATGTATTTCCTACTAAATATGTCTTATAATGTATTATATATAAAATTCTACTGTGCATATATATGTTCATTGCATTAGGGTTACGGGCTTCATCTTTTTTGTTGTGTTTTTTCTTAGATTCCCTTCGTCGCTCAAATTTTTTTATTATCGGATGTTGAATGGCGGATCTCAATGCCACGCTTTCCTTATTACCAACACGAATAAAATTTTATATTATGTTAATTTACTTCAACATAGGCACTCTTATTAGGTCATCCGACGAAACGTGAACCTCTTTCTTGTGTTCTCTATACAACGTGACGTCTTGGTATTGGCGAAGTGATTTTGTGCTCTACTGGCACGTTCAGAACGCCATAATAAGAACAACAGAACAGAACAGTATTTTTTTTATATCATTATTGCTGAATCAATAATAATTCAATTCTATAAATAAATAACGAATATAATTTAGTGCGTATTTTATTTGAAATGGTGAATATGGTTGATATGTAATAATTAATATATAATAATACATATATGCACGCTTAAATCTTCAAATTACACAACGGATTTTAGTGATTTTAGTCATGATAGGACGACAATCTACGCGAGCCAAAACGCAGACGGGACAGTAGTTAAAGAATAATAAAATAGAAATATATTCTATTCATTTAGAGGAAAAATATTTCATTTAAAAAGAACTGTTTATCTAGAACAAAATAACTTTTCCTTAAGCGAAAAATATGCAGGTCACACTGATTTTCCCCTCATCAGAATTGAACCCAATATAACATTATAAATTCAAACGAAGACTCATACTGGTAAATCCATTTACACACATGTTGAACATACGTTATGTACCAATAAATCTTTGGAATATCCTGTAATGTTCAAAGAGTGACTTTCAACATAAAGAATGATCAATAGTAAGTAGTTGTCGCATTGCATACATGTTATGTTATAAGCTAGTATCTAGAATATTCTATATTATAATGTTTAATAAAAAAAGAACCTACTTCTACCGAACCAACTTTAATCAGATCCTAGCCAAACTCTCATCAAACTACCCTTAAAGTATATCCTTTATAAAAAAAATAAAATAAGAATAATTAAAATCGATTTACGCAGTCAAAACTTCCAAGATATTAAGAAACAAGAAAAATCAGTCAGTTTGAAAACCTCGTCTTTTTACAGAAGTCGCATAATAATGTAATAGTTATTGAAAGAACTATTGTTATAATATTACATAACTATATTTTTATATTTTTTACACAATATATATTTTAGAAGTACTCATCGTAGTTATAAAGAATCATACCAGCTACGAGCAGCTGTGGACGAGTGAATCAGCGAAATCGTATAGAATATCCAACAATAAACCCAATTAATTGTGTTCTATATTAAGACTTTTAGTACTATCAAATGTCTAAAAATAAACTCCAATCAAGGCTTTCTTGAATGAGCAGTTGAAATATTTTTACTGTTCAATTTATGTATTTCTTAAAGTTTAATATAATTTCAATTCAAAGTGTTGTGCTAGGTACCTTGTGTGTTGTCAAAACTTTCTTCGTCGCACGTATATAAAATATTCCTTACGTCATATGACGTAAGGAATATTTTTTTATCTTTTACAAAAACAAAAGGCTATCGTTTCCACTAATACACTTCTGTTTCTCACTGGAAAATTCGGGAAATTTATTTCTTAATATATAGATATTTATTTAGCGCTGAATGTACAATGTTTCGAAAATTTGTCAAAAGTGAAGAACAGTGGTCATTTCATATTTTCCTTGTCTCCCAAATACAACACACGCAAAATGGTCAAAATCATTTATTTCACCAAAAGCTAGTCATAATGTATGATAACAATAGCTCACTATCGTATACGTTGTTATCTATTATTTGCTTTAGTACCACGGTAGCTTATCATTGAGAGTACTCTGTGTCCACTTTCATACTTTTATGCTAATGCTGTTCAAAATATGGATGCTCCTGTAAATACAGTTACAGTACAGTGAACAAGTCATAGTCGCCCCGAAGTTAGCTGATTAGACGGCCGAAGTTAACTATAGATACATTTTTGTTTTAATTTTTATCCTTAGAAGAGTGCCAGGGAGAATAGAGCGCTAACGCTGTGTCCTGATGCCTTCTACGTCATCTCCCTCCAATATCGATACTGTCTTCTTGAAGAACTGATATCTGCCCCGCTTCTCTTAGCGCTCACTTTTGCGTAAACAGAGACATTTTCATTTTAATAAATACTGTTTTTAATACTGTATTTTATACCTATAAGAATATAAATAACCGATACTTGATCTAAAAACAGAACAAATGACTGGTGTTGACAATTAGTCGAATCACTCTTGCGAAGGTGACTTGTGACGAAAGTAGCTTCTTTCTGTGACCTCAGTCCGTAAATAAACATGAAAATAGACAGACTGAATATGAAAGTATCGGATATTTCCGTTTATTTTTTTTAATAAAAAATCTAGATGTTTTAATACAAGCAAATATGTAAAGGCTAGTAGAAAAAGTTGTAAAGAAATTTCTAGATTGTTAAAAAGTCATCGACAGATAAAATATTTTATGAATGTGCCATAAAACCATATTTTGATTAAAATAATAGTTATTCTGATTCGAATTTCTTAATAAAATGTTGTATTTTTTTATAATCTGGACTTGTTACGAAATCAGTTATATAATCTTTGTATATAAATTGATAGTGACCGATTTTTTAGTATTTTATGTCTTCAGGGTAGATAGCCTAATATTAAGAAACTCTTTGTTGAAAGACTTCTTAAAAAATTTAACTTATTGTTCTGGGTTTGGTAAAAGTAGTATAAAGGCTAAAAGTTTTAAAGTAAATGTTACATCTATACATTGAGTTTAGTCCTACAAAAAATAATGCACTATAATTTTATTTAAATCAAATAAAATATTGAATTACCTTAGCAAACAAAATCGCTTTATGCTGTATCCCGCACACAGCAAGGTAGGCAGAGGGAACCTTATGTGACACTTCGTTTCTACCGAACCGACCCAATTTCTACCGAATTCTGGAGAAATTGCGTGTTGAGTGGCAAAACTCATTGCCTCGACACCAGAGCAAAGAAATGGAAATATAAACGTAAATAAATATTTCACTTACTCGAGTGGAGATCGAACCCACAACCGTCGCGATACAGTCACCACCCTTGTGCCGCTACACCGCGACAGTCTCATGCCCTTAGTAGATGATAATTATTTTTGCCAACTAGGCAGCGGTACCCAAAACTGCATAGATTTTTTAGTATAAGAAGTAATATTTTAAGTATTACCTATTTTATGAAATTTTGAAGCAACAGAAATAACGATTAGTGTTGTTTAGAATTACATAAATCTACGACTAATACTTTTTCCGTATATCAGTATTGACACAGCGAAACTAATATTAAGGCAAATCGTTGTCCATTTTTAGCCCGAATTCAATACAAACCTTTTAAGTACTCGAATTGTGTTTATAAAGAAAAAAATATAAAATTCATTAACCTCATAATCCTTTGTTTTTTTTTGTAATTAAATTGAATATTTACCACAGGTAGTAATATCACACTGTATTATTAAATGTTTTTGTACACACCTAAGAACCTACGTAAACTCCAGACTCGCTAAATAAAACCGTTCATATTATGTTATTACAAGTCAAGGTGACGTCTCAACATTTCAGGCAGTTAGAGCTTTCAAGGTGACATTTTTACTGTAATTTTAAACTTACTAATATTCCCTCACAATTAATTGCGGCCAAGGCGATAAAACTAACTAACTAGGCCACAGTACTGTATGTACTGTACAGCATTCGATTTTTTTTAATATCTTTTGGACATCAGATGTGAAAGCTGTCGATTCAAGTAAACTTGACGAAATAGGATTCGAACCTGGAACTTTTTTTCATTTTCAGCCACACGTTTTATAATATAAATAAATACGTAATATAAATAAAGTCTTTAATATTTTTAAAGTCATATTTTACTGTTCTGAGACATGTATTCAGCATATAAAAGTAACGAAAGAGTTTTCTTCAGTTGTATGGAACTTTTTTGTTACTTTTCTGGTACAGCAGGGTTGGTTAGTCTTAAACCTCACTACGTATCACCAAATAGGAAGGAGAGTTAGTCACTTGATTAATGGACGGCCTCTTGCAAAAAGATGAAATTCCATAAAATATATGTACAGAATTAACGGTTACTTCTTACGTGCAAGGTGGTATGTTATACGTTAACTGTATAGCTGTTATTATTTATAATTACTTCCGAATAACGAATATACTGTTTAAGTCACAAGTTATACCAAAATGGTGCAGGTGGTTCTGAACTTTCATCTAATATTTTGTATAATAAATCATCTTACGTATGTATGTATGTATGTATGTATGTATGTATGTATGTTTGTCAAATTAATATAAAATTGATAATTTGACCCGAGCAAATATCAGCATTTTATCAAGATAATGCAGCTACTAATAGGTAGCATAATATGTTTATTTACGGCAGGAGTTTTTTTTTAAATTTACAATTTAGGCATTTGTGAAAATAATTAATTCCACCGAGATGAAATTGAACCCACTACCGTCGAGCTACAGCCAGATTTTATATGAAATACTTTAAAAATTCTAATTATATTCATTAATATATATTAATAAAATAAACCAAAAAAATATGCGACACCGAGCTTACATTTTTTAAACAAGCCTTTTTAGATATAATAAAATAATGGCATTAATGTTCAAGGACGCGGCAAATGACCTAAGTGAGCACTTCCTCCATACAACGTTCATAATTCATATTGCAAAGGTCTGAGGGGTCTTAAAAGAACAAGTAAGTTACTGAGAAACCGTAGATGATTTAGTTTTTTGTGGTCTTGACTATCTGAACTATGTTCGATTGAATTTTTATACTTGATATACATAATATGTTGATTACTTAATCTATACGGTTGTTGCTCGGGCTATTTATATTGCGGTGTAAACCGAGAGGTGGTAACATAAATAATGAAATGTCAATTTAGCTAAAAGAACATGAAGAAATGGTTTTATGATAACTTTTCAACACAGGCACAGCAATCGGCAGTTAAGAGACTGTGGCAAAAACGAATAAAATACTAAAGTTTAGTTTTTACTTTTCATAACCTCCTGGCGTCCTGGTTATCACATTTGATACGTGCATTAATAACGTCATAGCTGCACTATCATTTACAGTTTCTTAATATTTTTACATTTCAGTAATAAATTAGATTATCTAGATAAGATCAACATAAAGATACAATTTTTTTTACAACACGTACATTAATATTACTAAAATATTGTCTTTTTTGCTCATGTGGTATCATATACTAAATAATTTCTAAGTACATATTTATTTGGATGAAATATTATAGACATTCGATTTCCGCCATTTCCAGCGTCATTGACGTGTTAACGTTCTACACGCGAAGGAGCTGGCGTAATGGTCAATTGTCTACAACATAAGGGGAGATGATGCACGTGTCCATTACGTAGAAACGATTTAAAATATAGATTGAAAGAATATGACGTAAGCTAACTAATGTCATTATTAAAATGATATAGTGGCGAAACTCAACGCCGCGCTTTGCCTCGTTACTTACCAGTTAATGTCTACCGCCGACAGCAAGTAGCTTATCTTCATATATTTTATTAAAAGAAAACGATATGGTGGTCGTTTAGTATAATAACGTATTTAGGGGACTTACTCTTAATATTATGATGGCAACATATTTGAACAATTGATAGTGACAAAACTATTTATTCTTTAATAAAGTTATCTATTAGCGATCAGCTCGCGGCTTCGCCCGCTTAACGGAATTACGTTCCTGCTTTAATAGATAATTTATACTTGCGCATGCGCGTTAAGATTTCTGAAGAGAAAACGATTATTCAATTCAATGAAAGAAACAAAAAAATCTAATCTTTAGAATATTAGTGTTTGATATCGTAACATTGTATATGGATAGGGTACCCAAGGTCTACCAAATTTTAGCTATGGTCTCTGTATCATTTTTTAATTGTAATATCAATATTGACGGGACTAAGTATGCACTCTAGATATATTATTTATTTTTATGCATCTTTTTCTGGATATTTGGCAGTAAAGAAATAAAAATAGCATAACTACTTTATTTAAGCTGGCCACCAACGTTTTAATTTAGTCACTTCACGTATAGTTCTAATAATTGAACGTTGTTAAAAATCTTGTCTATAGTTTATTTCTAAAAAAAAAATCAGCTTCACGCTGTATCCCGCACACAGCAGGGTAGACAAGGGAACCTAGTGTTGAGACACTCCGTTTCCGACTTTTTGCAGATTTTTTGAGGCGTTGCGTGTTGAGTGGCGGAACTCAACGCTGCGCAAGACTGTTAGTTATCTATATACTTGTTATAATCACAACGTATATAAATATTATGTTTATACTTGCACAGTGTAATGTGTATATCAGGTATGTCTTATCGTTAGATGCAATGGGGACGCATTCAGCGCTCACGGCCAACATCATTTCCGCGCGAGAGACCTAAGACATAGGATATGCTTAGGTTCTGAAGATTAACTTGTTTTATTATTTTAATTATTGTATTATTGAATTAATGTACGTTTTATTTATAAATATGTTTTTGATTTCGTTGGCTCAAGTGACTAATTATCTATGTAGTGTATATATAGATATACACTCTGACCACGTAGATAAAACTACTGGATCTAATTTACATATTCAGAATTTTGGCGTGTAGTTTAGGTGGTGTATGGGAGCACTAATAGAAGTTTTTCTATGGGAACGAAAAAAATTGTTTTTTTTTTCATTATTTGCGTCTTTAAGTCTAAGCAAGAAAAGTTTAAAGCAAAGCCGCGCCTAGCACCGCGAACATCTAGGAAGCAAGGCAAAAATCAAAGAATCTGGGTGTCATTTCTAAAGCGAGGTAGTACTTCGATGTATATGGAGTACTGGAGTTCTCATCTTTGGGTTGATGTACCCCAGTATCAGCTTGAACCATTTGATGGCATACAGTGTAGCGCCTTTGGAATCATTAGTGACCCAATAATCCGTAGTAGGCTGCACACTTTGTTTTTGCGTTGAGATATATCCTCGATGTAAGGTCTTTGTCATATTTACCATAGGAAGTGTTCTGAAGAATATTTTGACATGATACTTTCGGTCGAATTTTCCGTTCCGCGTAACACGTCACAATATTATATAACTGAAGTTTCTTTCGTTGTACGTTCGTTTATCTCAAGAACTATTGGTTGCAAATATTTTTGTATCGGATTGTCCGTCCATATTTTGAAGAAGACATACTTACATGTGGTCGAAGTCTTCTCAGGAACTTAAAATGTATCATGCACTATACACAATTCTGACTGGTTTTCATTTGGCCAAACAGGCGAAGCTGCAGTTAAAAGCTAATAATTATATAATACTATGCAGTTATACCTTTCAGTTAATGTACATTTAAATAATAAAGTTGACAATAGTGAATTATAGTCAAATAAATAAAATATTGCTTGACTTTTAAGAGCATTTAAGATATATATCTAAGTTAGTTTAGTAAACAGTTTCTAGAAATTTATGACTTAAGAAAATGTTATGTAAATATAAATACATATCGATAAATACCATATACATATTGATAAATATATCATATAATTTATTATCCATTGCTTGCCGTTGGGTATTTTTCATAGAAGAATTATTTATGGTTTTAATAAATTATGTTTTTTCTGGTGCAATCAGTCTTGCCGATTTTTTTTTGTGTATATTCTATCTATCAAATGTCATTGAGGAGCGTAGGTCCTCGGGGTCCTCCTGGGAGAATATTTATTGTACGAGAAGTAGAATGAAAAAAAATTAATTGTGAGTGGCAACTTCTCTAAATTATCTCGTCTAATTATCTCTTTTTACAATATTAAAAAAACGAAAATTCTTCAACGTGTAAATTGACAGAAGCAGTAATAAATTCACATTTGAGCGACTCTTAGTGACACATAAAATAATATTTTATGATGTGAATTTACAAAATGTAATCATAATATATAATTAAATTCCAAGTAAAAACGTGACTGCAATCTGACTCTTACCTTAGTATACATATGTAAATAAATATATTTTTATAGCGTAGGCAGGAGTAGGCAAGGTGAAACAAGACACCCAGTACATATCTCTAGACAAACTCTAGTGTGCTGAATGGCGTACTCAAACGCTACGCTAGTTATCAGAGCTAATATTTGTTTCTTTACATTTTCTCCGCCTTCATACAGAGAGCTTCCAGCGTAATAAGTTAATAGTTCTTCACGTCCTTCTTGTTTAAGTCAGTCGATAAAAAAATGCTATGTTCCCACGCCTAAAGGTAGAACTGAACTAACAATCACAGCGCTTGCAGTCTAACAAATTTCAACTGCGCAACAACGAAAATTCAGGTGCAATTAATTAACAATATTAGCATATTGTGAGAACGTCGATTAACGTTATAGTTATCGGTGGCGCAGGACTTGCTAATCGCAAAGCAAACCCTATTATATGAGGCAATGCGGTAAGGCCTTAAACATATTGGTATAGTTAGTTCTGTACTTACATGCTTACACTGTAAACTGTTACTAAATGATAGGTACTTTACATAGAGCGACACAGTTGGAAGTCCGTCGGTTCAATCCCGTTTGGGGCAATTTTTATGTTCTATACAAAATTGGCTATTGCACATGAACAGGATAAATGTCAGAAGCAGAGTGATTTGAACACAAAAAATGCAACTGATGCTTAACGGCAAGAATAACTTTCCATAGCATTAATATTATAATTATAAATTAGCTTATAAATACCTCCCTATTGTTTGAAATAAGTAAACATTTTTCATGTTCATGTTATAGTTATTTTTGTCTTTATTCACATAGCTACTAAATTATTTTGCGTTTACCCTACAACGATATATTTAGATGAATATAATGACTTCATTTAAACCTTTACGTAAAATGAGTCATTGGTTGATCCTTTTGTGACACGTTTCTCCTTTTATTTTTTTAATTTAAGCATATTAGGACGAACATCAAAGACGTACTTTGCTTTGCTTTTATAATAAAGCTAGAGGCTGTAGTGGCGTCGAGTTCAGCCACTCAACACGAAATGGCTCCAGAATACGGAAGAAAGTGTCTTAAAAAAAGTCTTAACACTAAGTTCCCTCTGCATACCCTGCTGTGTGCGGGATACAGCCGATTTTTTTTTTGTTAGATATTTAAATAATACCTAAAATACATATATTCCATCTTAAAACGAAAACTCACCATAACGACACTTTACCGACAAATAATATTAAAATGAGCAAAAGGTCTAATTATTCTAATTTTCTTACATTACGTTCTCGCGATCGCATTATATTATAGTCTTAAGTAGGTAATTTGCCACTGTGGCCGCGGCTTACGTTTCAGTTTTCAGCGCGGGAGCTGGTTACCTATGTCAGTCAGTTCAGTCTACCTGAACCGACTCGTCGAGATCGCAGCTCGCATCTCAGCAGCGTAGGAAAAGTCGAAAATATCGTATAGTGGACGAAAAATATTCTTTGTTTTTTTTTTTAGAAAAAAATACTAGTTTTTATTGATTTTGTAGAAATAATTATGGATAATAATAATGTTTAATTGAGTTTATTCATTTTAATTAAATAGATTATGATATTTTTTTAGAAGGAATCAATTTTTATTATTGTTATTTTTCTGATTTATCTTCTTTCAATAATTTAAAAACATAAAAAAAGAAACAGAACGTATTTAAAATTAATATGTTATATTTATAGCGAAAACTTAACTTAAACAATTTGTAATTAAGCAAATGTAATTGTTAAAAAGTGATAGAAACTCGAAAATTTAGATAAAAATAATTAAGTGAAAAATGAAATGGAGGAAAAAACAAACGCTAGTGTCAGGGGACACTTCCGAAGAGGAGATCGGTCACAGCTATTTGGGGACTTTGGTAAGTTAGTGGTGAAATTTGACGAATTTAGAAAAAAAATAGGATTTTCATATTTTCTCAAGTACAATAGAATAGGGATTTCTATTGTATGCTCTTTTTGCAGATCTGCTTTACCGGATAAGGAAATAAGAATTATTTTAATTTAACCGTTCCCCGAGTGAACTAGGAGTTCATTCTGCGTCATAGTTTAACTATATCAGAACGGCAGTTTTACCTAAGTGCAAGTTTTATTTTAACCACGTAATGCTTGTACCCTTTTTTCATAGTAAAATTGATCAATGTATGTACGCCAAGACAATAGTTAAACTTATAAAAAATCAGCTTCACGCTCTATCCCGCACACAGCAGGGTGGGTAGGCAGAGGTAACCTCTAATTCTGAAGGCAATATTCTTAATATCGTTATTCTAAACCATTTGTTGTGACTTAATTTATTAAAATTAACTGTTCTCCCAATATAGTTCGGGCCTGATTAAATTAAATCCTGTAAGGTATTTTTTCACATTTATCAAGAAAGATCGCAAAAATGTTAATATTTGTATGGAGATAATTTTTAGTGTACGCAAATATTGAAGTAACTCCTACCTTTAAATGGATAAAGTAAACATAATGTAGTCTTTGTAATGTAAAGTTTGTTTATTAACATGTCATATCTATTGATATGAATATTGGATTTTTTAAGAGTATTAATTTTAGTTCCGTCACTCGGCACGCAATGTTTCCGGCCTTTGGCGAAATATGGGCAACGGAGTGTCTTAACACTAGGTTCCCTACCTACCCCGTTGTGTGCGGGATACAGAGTGATGTTAAAAACAAATTGTAAATAAAACCGTATTTTTTAGTGTTAATTACGTTTGTTTTTAACATTAAATAAGTAATTCAAAATAGCAATAAATCTCAGTCGCCATCTTTGTTTATTGGTCATGTTTCTGTATAAAGTTAAGGGCTGACAATACAAATCCTTCACATAAGAATATTTATTATAATATATGTTAATATTTATTATAAATATATATGTTATAAGTATATATTGCATAAAATTTTCAAATGTTATAATATAAACCGTAAAGGTGGCCATAATATTTACCTCCGTTATCCAAAATGGTGGGACTTCAAATTCAGACGCATTTGATATCTTTTTTTATCCTAGTGTCAAGATATTCCGTTCCCCACGCACCGCTCAATTATTGAGACATTGAATATTGATTGACTGAGTTCAATACCGCGCTTGGCCTTTTATCAGAGCTGTGAAATAAAAATAATAATTATTATTTTCCCAAAAAGTAGAAATTTGGTATAACTATAGGTAGGTTAAAGAGTGCACTGAAGTACTAAGAAACGATTTCTCGAAATTATTACAGCAAAAAAACAAAAGAAAATTTTCCGGTCCACATCTAAAAGTGCACGTGAACAAAATTGCGGCAGAAAACTAGTTTATTTATACTTGTTATCATGTTGAATTAAGGCCTGAAATCTATCTTTGAAGCAATGCTTTCTAGATAAAGATAGCAATGACGTCGTATATACATACTGATGGCATTAATTTCACAACATTAAACTTATTATTATATATTTTATCATCACGATTCATGAATGTGTCTTATCTATATATATTATAATATATGAAAGGAGATGTTCCCACTAACTGAGGTAAGACGTACGCACAGCCCAACCGCCGTAATTTTTTTTTATTAAATAGGCATCGATTTTTATATATATTTTAAAATCGGGCTCATAAAAATATTTCATTGAACACGTAATTCATAGTTAAAATAATTTCATTAACATATTTGATAAATATTCGTATAGCTCAAGCGGGCGAAGCCGCCCAAGTCGGCTACTTATTTTATATGCTTCTACGTATGTCGCGTATCTTATAAGGGAGAAATACTTTGATCATTTACAAAATTGTGCCAAGAGGTGAGACTCGACGCCATATTTTATCAGATACTCGACGTGTGGACGTAAAATAGAAAATCCGAGGTTTTTGCCATTCCCGTAAGAATTCAAAGAAATATTTAGTCATTCTTCATTTTTTTATAATTTTAGGGCTTCTGTTCTCTCCCTATCTTACATGTGAAATTTACTTTTTTAAGTCCAGTATATTTTGGCTGTGCGTTATCTGTCCCTCATTCGGTAACGAAAGTTTCATTTATATAGTATACATTTACTTTATTTAATCAACCAAATCTCATCTGTCATGGCGGAGGCCTTTGATCGAGATTGTGCTCATAAGCTAAATAAATCGCGTCCAGTAAGAAATGACGATCCACATGCATAAATTCTCAGGAGGCCAATAGAATAGAAGCTTAGCTAGGAGCGCCCCATGCCACACTCAATCAAAGGCCTTCGCCATGTCCAAACCAACTGCCAAACCCTTTCACTTTCTTTCTATAGCCTCAGCCCAGCAACAGGTTAAGTAAACCAGAGGATCACCGCTTGAGCGACCATGGCAGAGGGCATCAATCTGTGATCTTCTAGATAAACCAAACCAAGAGCTGGCTATTGATGATGCCCTCCAACACTTATTAACTCTTGGACGCGGGACACTGTCTTGTGTGAAGCCGAAAAAATACCTAAAGCTTATTCAAAAATGATTTCCTAAATGCGCTAATTTTACACACTAATATGGAAATAATGTTGATAATTATTAATTCGCGAGGCCCCGCTTGATCTTGTGATGTTGCTCGTGCTCGATTGCTTCGCCCAATTTGCCTCCGCTAATCACAGTGTGAAAATATCAAGTACACAGCCAAGGAGATATGCTCTTGGATTGAACCACCTGTTGGGTGGTAATTAATTAATTCTTATAATAAAACTACTATTACATACTATATAGAGTAATAATTATACATACACCTGAAATCTATCATCAATATTTCATAATATTGTGTTATATTAAATATTGTATATAAGAAATAGACTATTTCTAATTATAATATTTCTAATTATGGTACGAGATATTTAAGCACTCGGCTTTTTTAAAGTAGGCAGACATACTCTAGTAACATTATCGGTATCATCTGTATTTCGCTATTTGAATATAAGATGTGAGTGGCCGTGTACTATTTTGCATTTCGTTTTATTAAATTAAGAAATTTAGAAAAACATTAACGTTTTCGTGAACGAGATCTGAACCCACAATTCACAATCGTCAGTTTCTATTTTGGCCGTTATAGTGTACGCTTATATACATTTATAATATACATATTATAATATAATTTTAAATTTGACGCTTTATTCCGTTGAGACACTCAGTCCTCCTTTTTCACTCGGATTCAAATCATTCTTGTGGAACTTAACGCCACGCTTCGTTATATAAAAGAAAGAAAATCAAAATATCTATTTCATTTCGCCGAATGAAAATGGAACTCGCTACTGTCGCGATTACAGTCGGGCTCTACCCCATTGCGGCACGATGAATTAACAATGACGAGGGATCGAACCCACAAAAGTCACGGCAACATCTTACCTACTGCTCCACAATGTCCATATATCTAACATGATCAACACAAATTAAATAATTTAAAAACAAATCATTCTAATGAATATCACGATCTCTGACAGCAGCCTCTCTGTTAAGCAGATAATTACAAACAGGTGGTTTTCTACAATATTTACTTTTGTGTATTTAGTTAACTGAATTAGCTTCTCATGAACGACTCTCATTACCTCATATCGTTTTAGTATCTACATATATTATAATAAATGTTGTAACTTTTGCGGAAATTGTTATTGTACTCGATAAATATATGTGCATATATGTTCTCTGTATAATTCGGTATTTCATACAATATCTTAGCTATATACAGAAAAGAAGAAGTAGAATCAAATTCTTTGGACTTATATAATAATAATATGACAGAAGCTTACTCTACCACACATTGTTTGACAATTTGAGAAACGAGATTTTAAAGAGTTTTATTTTTATCTAACTGTGTTCTACCTCGTATTATAGGTTTAATAGATATAATCTAAATAACGACAATAACCGAACGTGCCAACTCTAATACATCACGTTTGCTGCACATCGCTGCATGCGCTGCTATCTGAGCAAAGCAAGCTCACGTTACAAGGATAAAATATGAAACCCTATACAAAATATATTACCTGGCTTTAATTATAATAATAAATTAGTGTTAACTGCTTGAGAATGTATTTAATGTGAATCTCTATATTAATACACATCTGGCGACCTGAAAGCGGCTTTGAATTCAACGTTTATTTATTTACTTATCTGATTTAATCAATATATAATAATGAAAACTACATTTAAATCGGTTAAGCCATTTCTGAAATGGGCGTGAACAAACACACGGATAAAGAAACACAGTTTTGGGTTCACCTTTATTTAAATTGTTTGCGACGCGAGCTCGTTCAAGTTAAATATATTATATGGATAAGCAATCGTAAATACCTATTTAAATATCAATGCACTATTAACTAGTACAATTGCTTCGAGCAAATTTAACTGCTTCTAGAAATTAACTATATATTATAATATATTATCATATAGTATAAGTTTTATTTTTATTATTGCCTAACAATTACACAATACTTTACTTTGTATTATATGTATTATTACAAGTTAGCCTTTTGATTTCAATAACTGTACTTCAATAGATAGATAGCTGTTGTATTGAGTTTTGATACTTTCGTTCCGACATTTTGGTCTTTTTTTTCTTTTGGCAACAGTTTAATGGGTCCCCTTTTACTTTACACTTTTTGTTTTATGAATTTGCACGGAATTCGATGCTTATACATCTCTTGTCTTCTCTTCATTAACACAAAGCATTGAATTATTTATATAATTTAAGTAAGTTTTAATTAAAATAGATTTTACTTAATAGTAAATTAAATCCATTTTCGCTAGAATCTCTGAACAAGCAGGACAAGTTTAAGAGCGAGGTCAAAAGCCACCAGTTATCTCATTATCCTATCCTTAAAGCGTTAATGCGTGCAATGCACTTCAAATTGCAACTACTCTGTGTAAGCACACATAGGATAAAGGTCGAGTCGACTCAACTTATATTAATATTTGTATGTTAGCTTCATAGTGTAGTTGTGCGATGATCAGAGATTCAAATTCCACTTATATTAAGTATTTACTTAATGAAGTCGTGTTTTTAGATTTTTTGTAAAGATGGCTTGGACATTCTCTGTTTTCCCTATTGCCTTGTAGATTCATTAATTTTAAATGAGAGTCAAAACTAGGTTACGTGTTATTCTAGCGTGAACTCTGTGTCCTGCAAATAGCAAGGTAAGCAGAGAAAACCTAGTGTTAAGACACTCCGTTCCCTTTCTCTGCAAACTTTTCGATAGACTGATTGTTGTATGGCAGAGCTCAAATCCGCCTTTTTTCTTGTTATTACAGCTAGAAAATGAAAACAAGCTATTAAATATAATTGTTGTCTACAAAGGCGAAATTTAGGGAATAATCTATATTACCAAGTTTTATTTGCCAATATCGCGAAATATGGGAAGTATACAAAGTTCCATTATCCTTGTGTAATGGAACACGAAACTTCAAAACGCTTAATCTGAACAATAAACATTTAAAATTCACTTACGCGAGAATTTTAACAGTTGTAAATGACACTGTCCTCTCGGACGCACTTCCTGTAAATAATTAGCTGAATCATCAAAAGTACTGTGACTAAGGTTCTTACTTACAGGACTTATTTAGGACCTTGAATCAATAGCGACGTTGAGTTCCGCCACTCAACACCGCAATGCCTCAAGAATACGACGTGTTAATGGTGAATGGAGTGTCTTAACATTAGGTTCCCAGGTTTCCTCTGCCTACACTGATAACGATCTATATTCTCAGTACAGTTTGTTCGTTATGAGATCTGAAGTTCACTGATTGAGTCGAACTTGACTGTAATGGCGTATAACACGCGATGTCTGGAGGTAAACCGGTCTAGATGTTTGTATCAGCGTCGACTAAATTAGATCAATCTCAGTTTAAATCGAGGAAATTGAAACACTACCATTTATATTTTTTCCAAAGTTTTACTGCGTCTTTTTCTTGTTTCTTTTGTTCTTATTTGTAAATTAGAAAGTAATACAATAAATTTAAAAATGCGATTTATAAAAAAAATCTTTGAACAGAGGTTGCAGCTTGTGGCCGTCATAGGAATGTCTATATTACGTTAATGTCCAAAAATTTGATTCTCTTTGTCTCGAATCCTTCTCTCTCTGTCTCTTCAGCCCCTCGAATCCTGATCTCCTTTTTTCCTTCCTTAAAGGTTCTAGACCTCTAGGTTTTGAAAAAAACCAAAAAATTGACCTCTTTAGCCACGTTAAACCCTCATAAACACCTGGCTTAAGTCACGGGATCGGCATCCCGTGGGCGTGGAGGATATACACTATGATGAGGTAAATTTCACAATTAGAGTAATCGTATGTAATTCGTGCGGCAATGATACGTTGAAACATGAGTTTGATTTGACTTGTACAAGTGAATTTCCCTTGTAACTAAATAGGGTGTACTCTATGGCGAAATAGAGAGACGTTGTAAAGTTGATACATACTAATAATGGCTGGAGTGCAATTTACTACTCGGTGTTATGTTACTTTCACCTGCTGCAAATTTGGAAACGAGTTCAGAAACGTCAGGTGTTCGTCTCACTCCTGAGACGAGCGTCTTAGTTAGTCTTTATATATTCATTAAGATTATGACACAGTTAATTACTAATTATCGCATTTACGTTACGACTTCTACCTTGACTACTACCTTACCCAGTATTCCTTAAATCTCCAATACACAACGTGACAAGTACAGAGGTACCAAGTGACTATTTTATAGAGGCAGTAGTTACAAATTGCCGTAATTATATTTTTTTCCCCAAACAATAAAACATGATAATAATTACAATGTTCAAAAAAATGTTTATATGTTTCTTAAAACTATTTTTCTTTCCTGAGTGTGGAATAACACTAAAAATTGTTAAAAATAATAATATGCATTTCCAATTTGTAATCTATCGAGAGAACCTTCAAAAGCAAACCTACCCCTAAGTATGTCCCAAATAATAAGATTTTACATAGAGTTTTACAGAGTAGGTATATGTAATGTAGACACCTCGTTGCACACTTCCCATTCACTTTCCTAAACACTTGGCGTTGAGTGGCGGAACTCTACGCCCCGCTTTATCCTGCTACTTGATCATGGAAATAAAAATAATAAATTCCTCCCTGTGAATCGAACTCATACCCTACGCGCCCACTTTTTTGTATGTAAGGATATTTTACAAAGAATATTAAAATGTAAATAATCTAAGTTAATTAGGTGTTTACTTCTATAACACTGAACATCGTGTATATGTCATTTAAATAATTACAGTACAGCAGTTATATTTAGTTTTGTGAAATGTTGTTTTTTGCTATATCTTAGATTTTCTGCTGAGTTAAAGTAAAGCAATAGGTATGTTGTGTGGAACTTGTTATAATGTTTACTATGTACAAAATTATTATTATTATTTTTGTAAACATTTTATATTTTCTGGTATTATTTTGCAGAATATGCAGAGTTAAGCTGTGAACTTAGTGTTAAGACACTTTTCAGTTTCAATTAAGACTTCCATTCACCATGTCGAGGTCGTCATAAACGCACTGACTAACTTTTGTACTGCAAAGGTTGAAAATATATTATGTTTAAACTCCACACTGTATCCCGTATAGAGCAATGTAGTCAGAAGAGAACCTATTGTTAAGACCGTTCTTCACTTTTTAGAAGTGAACTCACACTCAAGGCTTTAATACTAAATATAAGGGAAGAGAAGTGAAAGGACAGTGGCAAAATCAAAATATTATACGAGTGTACATGGCTGAATTTAGAGCGAGTCGCTAACTACACTGTGAGATAAGATTCTGCACTTTACATTGCCAGTGTACAAACGAACGCATTATATAATATCACCGCTATCACACTAGTCCATACAAATCTGACGTCATATATGAGAATAAATACCTACAGTCATACAAACAAGCAGATCGTGATCTACGAATTACATAGTAACGCAGCCAGATTCCTTAGAAATGCTAATTTAGCAGTGTGCTGAAATGATTTAAAATATTGTTATTCATGTATGTATGTATAATGTATGGAGTACAATCTGATGGCAAATGGCAGCAATTGATAATAATTATATAAATACGTATATTACACTCAAAGAAAATAGTTAGTATTGAATTTGCGACTGCGATTTAGCTTTTCTAGAGTCGCGATGTACCAATACATGTAGGTGCACATGTCTTATAATACCACTAACTAGTGTAAATTAAATGAAAACTAAGTAACGTGTCAATAAAATATTCTATTTGGGTTGTTGATAATGAAATTGATAATAACGTTAGTATTTATGTCGCTTATAACGTTAAATCGTTTTAAAAAAAAATATAATAAAATTCTTCCGTTCCTGAGTATCCCTCGCGGGATACGGCGTGAAGCTAAAAAAATCCTTTTATTTTTCGTTGTCCTGGCAAAATAATCGGCCATAGCGGCATACATAGTACAATGTGTTAAAGTGTATAAGGGACAAAAAAGAAAATGATAGTGTATTATAATTAACCTTTCTCTCCACATTCTGCAAAAAGTATGTGTAATTATATTACTGATTATTAATATTTTTTAATTATGCTTACTAAAAACATAATTCTGTTTCACAAACTGGAAAACGGAATGTTTAACACTAGGTACCCTCTGCTTACCCTGCTATGTGCGAATTGTAAAAAAAAATCTGCTTCACCACTGTTCAATCTTCATCAGGGTAGGCAGAGGGAACCTAGTGTTAAGACACTCCTTTCCCCAATTTCTGCCGAATTCAGGAGGCATTGCGTGTTGAGTGGCAGAACTCAACTCCGCGCTTTGCCTCGACACCAGAGCGAAGAAATGGAAATATAAAAGTAAATAAATACTTCATTTCCTCGAATGGGGATCGAACCCACAGCCGTCGCGTCGCATTCACACCCTTGTGCCGCTGCGCCACGACGGCCTCTATCACTACTAAATTATATTGGAGGATTTTAAAATTCCTCCCAAGTCCAACCTTTCATAAATTGAATATATGTCCTTCTGCATATAATTTTCCCTTCGACGTTGCATTACCGATTATCCTATAAATAATGTTTTATTTATTAGCTATCGCTCAAATGTTCAAGTGCTTTATTGCATATTAAGTTTTATATTGTATTAAACATATTTATTTTATGCGACTTAAAAAGGGAGGTTCTCATTTTGTTTGTCAGCGATTATTTTGCATTGGGCTGAATGGATTTTGATGCGGTTTGCAGTAAAGTATTAGTTACTCTTAGGTGAGGGTTTTAATATTTTAATCGACTTGCAAAAATATCTGACAGTAGCTACTGACAATGATTATTGGTACAAGAGAGGATCGATTTGGATATAAAGCTTTTGAATTCACATTTATTACATATCTACCTGGCTGAAGGTAAATGTAGTCTATTTTAATAGATTGGTATCTTATAAAAATTATCTTAATTTTCTTAATATTTGATTGTCCCACAAGGAATCTGGAGCCAAGTCTAATTAAGTAAATCGTTACTCAAATATTTGCTTTATTAGTGGATCACACTATATTACGTATAAGCAAAGGGAACCTACTTAGGTTTAAGAGACACCTTTCACCATTTTTCAAGTTTCATTTACACGCATTTTTTACCTCTGCGCCACGGCAACGTGATCAATGAATCTCGCCGGCCTAGTATTTCATAAAATAATGGTATCTAATATATAATAGTTTGAAATATAACATTACAAACTACATAGACATTCTGCAAGGCGAAATTAAAAACTCAATTGACCAAAATGCCGTTTGAATAAGAATTAGTTGCACATTAACTATTCAGTCTATTGAGGATATTGCAAAAAGATGCCAAATTTAAGGCCGTATAGTGTCTTTAGGTGCATATAAATATTGTACGCAGCATGTCTTTTATTATAGCAAATAATTATATTACTTTTGATTTCATATTTTATATCTCAATTTTCTTTTATTAATTCGCTTAGCAGTATCGACAGATCGAACTTTGTGTTAAAACTTTTCGTATATTTCGACTTCACGTCCTATTTTCGAGACATTGAATGGCGGAACTCAACGTGCGCTGCGTCTACTAGGGCGAGAAAATGAAAATCGATTTCAATATTATCATTGTCCCGAGTAAGATTCGTATTCACTATCATCGCGCCTACGGTCAGACTCTGTCCCACAGCACCACGACGGTATTTTATATTTTCATAGTATATGCTACGGACTAGCACATATAAAAATAGCTACAAGCAATTTAATGTGTTAAAATATGTGACTACTATCTATATTACCTATGACCATTATCCAACATAGAGGAAGCACATATTTTCTCAAATATTAAATCTCAGCAAACTTTATCGCAATTTACATCTTAATCCTGTGGGGATTAGAACCGAGATAGTTAGAAGTTGCGACAAAGCTCAAACAAGGCAGTGTTTTTTAATCTTTTTAGGTCTTTACAGCTTAAGTTACAGGTATTTCCACGCTATATCTCGCATGTAGCAGTGTAGTAGGCAGAGGGTCCCTAGTGTTAAGTCACTCCGTTCCCCACAATCACTTTCCAATAAAAATATTAAATGTTTCACTTTCTCGAGTAGGAATCAAACCCACAATCTTTCGTGTTGAAAGTCACACTTGTCTCAGATACAAATAAATTCCAACAGCCATTAACCCTTACAGCTACGTGTTAATTTTGTCACTTGCAATATTGCATCAGTTAGTCAGTGCTATCAACATTAGGTATGCACAGTACCTATCAACGAAATATATTTACTAGAATAAAAAATAAATAATAAGGAACTCCTGTAATTATGATTATATAAGTATTCAAAAATATTTTAATTGACTTTTCTCATGTATTTTATTCACATGTTAGTATGGCTATCTACACTGCAATAAGTCAATAAATTGTAATAAAAATATTTTAAGGTTATATTTGATATAAAAAAATGGTTATTTATTTCATAACAAAAATTTTAAAATAATTTGTTTTAACTCGATATGGTTAACAAAGTAGAATATTAAAATTGTCGAAGATCATTATTTTTTATAGTTTTTGTAATTACATATATGTTGCGCGATCGTTATTGAAAATTATTTTGTAAATGAGTTTCTACACTTATGTCGTCACGTCGTTAAAATTTGTTAACAATATTGATATAGCACATGCTGTATTTCACAAATAGCAGGATAGGCACTCCGTTCTCTGTGCACCGCACAAATGTTAAACGTTGGAACTCAACGCCACGCTTTGTTAGTTTGTTATAAAAAGAGGAAAAATTAAAATTATTCATTTCATCGAATTGGATTCGACTCCACAACCGTTGCGTTTATAGTCAGACGCAAAAAGGCAAGCAAAAGGATTAAATTCCATTAAATTTATCTAAAAGGAAGTAATAATAAATAAAATATGTTAATAGTTTTATTAGTTCTTCAGTATTTTTTCCCATATATTAAAAAAACCGAAAACCTAAATCTACGTCACGTACGTACGCACGTAAGGAACACGTAGTTCATTAGCTACCGGTATCACGGCCTTTTTGTATAAATAATTGCACATGGCCGATCATTTATCTTTTACAAATATTTGAGATTAACAGATATCTTCTGCAAACGGTGGATTCAAGGATACCGGATAATTAGACCATTAGTACAAGTAGTTACAGTACGGACGACGAGTCGTGGCCGCTCAAAGTTGGGCTTTCTGATTTTTTGCTCATTGTTCAATCGTGAAGTAAATAATCAAAAGTAAGAAAAATCCTATACTCAGGGCGGCCTCGATTCGTTGACCATACTGTAAAAGTCTAATTTAATTTATATTCTGTTAATTAAGCAAGTTTAGTATATTTAATTTAATTATAATTGAAATAAAATGAAGTAAATTAAGTACACAAAGTGATTGTTTTACGATGGATCTAGAAGAAGTTATTGAACGTGGCAAACGCGTTGTGGTAGGAATTTGTGACAAAAATTAACTAAAATGAAGATTTACTAATAAAAAAAGTCTCATTTATCCACTATCATCATAATAGTTCATAAATATATTATTTATTTTAATTATAAATTAAAATAATAATAACAAGATTTCTTAAGGATTTTTATTTAAAGTAAATTTTTATTAATTTTTTTTTTTAAAGTTTTATAATTTTATCTTAGTAGTATTTAGTGCTTATTGTAAATCAACAACGGATGGCTCTTTAATCGATTAGTAATTAATATCTGTACTTTTATATACTTAAATTATGTTTATGCGGTAAAAACAGAGAATAATGTGATCGCTTGGTAGTCTCAATGTTCTTGAAAAATCCTGGCTGATAAAATTGACTTACGGTCATGTAAGCTGATTTCAGGGCTTATAACAAATAAATTTAGAGACAAAAATTGGTTTTCATATTCGTATTTTAAAAAAATAATTACGAAAATACTTCTAACACGTAGACACATTAGAATTGAAAAAAATTTACAGTATAATGTATATATATACCCATATACATTGTACGTACACATTGTACGTACACATATAATTATATTATTTTAAAAGCTTATTTACTTTATAATATATATCTTAGAAAATGTATAAAAATTTGAACGTCCAAGGACTTGGTCGGTCTTAAAGAGGCGCGGGTTCTAATTTTTTTCTTTTCTAAGTGTGAAATAAATTGATAAAATATTCCATAATAATCAATACGCCATTTAATTCCAGATGTATGGCCGCTATCAACGTGACTTAAGCGAAGCGGCCAGGGAAGAAGCACGAAGACTCAGAAGATTGCGTAAACGACGTCGGAAAGATGACAAACTCCGACAAAAAGAGCTCGAGTCGACGGGCAAGCACCGACCACGGGGGAAGTTCTTTAAAGTGTTGGGTGAGATTTCTATATATTAGCAATTTCACGCTGTTTTCTGTGATGCTGGGTAGGTAGAGGGAATTTAATATTAAGACAATCCATTTAACACTTTCCGTGTTGAGTGACAGAACAGGAAAGAAAATAATATATATATGATAATTTCTCTTAATAAAAATGTTAATAAATGTTATGAATGATATAAAGTGTAATAGGGTACATCTGGAGGCACACGTTCGCCAGGCTCGGCGAGGACTGGATCTTCCTCGCGCTCCTCGGCATCATCATGGCGGTGCTTAACTTCGCTATGGACAAAGGCATCGCTATTTGTAATAATGGTAAGAAAAATGAAGATTTAAGAAAAGATAAAGATTTTATCTAGGTCATTCATTCTGATTCATTTTATGTTAATGTGACCAAATTTTTTGGAAGGGTCTTTAGAAAATCGAGTATGAGTGATTCGTGTAAACTCCCACCCACATTTAAAATCTTTAAGTTTTATGCTGTATTCCATAAATAGCAGGATAGGCAGAGAGATAGTCTTAATGGTAATGTTTTAACACTACGTACGGAAGTAGAAGTGTTGAGTGGCGGAACCACACACCGCGCTTTGCCTCGTTCGTCACTAGAGCGGGGTAATGGAAATATTAAACATTTCATTTCCTTGACTGCGAATCAAACTCACACCTGTCCCGTTTACGCTCGTGTCACTGGCCTCAAATGAAATATTTAACGTATTATATTTTGTCACTTGTATACACATTAATCCATTGTTTTTCCATTTATGCTGACTTAGAAGTAACTACTAACTTACGTGTAAGTAATTAATATCTAATTTATTTTAAGTAACTCATTGCAAGTAATTTTATAAATTAAAAATAGTTTAATTTAAGTTTCGTTTAATGCCTTCCTTGCTCTTAAATGAATGAAACTGCAAATTAAAGTTACTGTCATTATTTCGAGGTTCCCTCACTTTTTAAAATTAAAATACAAGATAAAATTAATAATATTTGTTTATTCCAGCGCGTATGTGGATGTACAAGGACCTGGCGACGTCCACGTTCAGCCAGTACGTTGCGTGGGTGTCGTTACCCATCTGTCTCATTTTGTTTGCCGCTGGCTTTGTCCATATAGTTGCAGCTCAGAGTATTGGTGAGTTAAAAAAAACTATGTTACTAATAATACTGTCTAATATTAGTAATATTATAAATGTGAAAGTGTTGAGAATGAGAAACTATATGAGATAGAGTAATATATCTAACAGAATAACACATAGGCTTTCTTAAAGTAATCATGTTTTCAGTTCAGTTTTCAGAGCCGGCCAGGTAGTTTATTTCATCGGTCTTAAGGCTCTTTTTAGATATGTATGTATTATGATTCAAATAAAATTATAATTTAATGCAAATATAAGCATACTAGCTGAGCCCGCTGACTTCGCTAGCGCGAAGTTTAGTGCAGGCACCTGTTGGCTTATTGGGAAAAAACACGTCCCGTCGAGCAAAAACGTAAAATAAAAGAAAATGCGTTTCTGGAAAATGCGTTGCAGGTAAAATAATTTCTCTATAAGGTAAACTTTTTTATTTCTAGGCTCCGGTATACCAGAAATGAAGACAATTCTACGCGGTGTGCACTTAAAAGAGTATCTGACGTTCAGAGCGTTGATATCTAAATTAATAGGTCTCACCGCTACACTGGGTTCTGGACTGCCTTTGGGCAAAGAGGTACAACTATATAATATATTATTGTTTGTTTTAGAAAATTTCTATGTTATCGACATATCATAAGAATATTCGGAGACTCAGTATAAAGATCTTAGGGTTTTCATATTCTTCAGGTCAGGTGAGAATTATTGAATGTTCGGCGGTGCTTGCGTAATACTGTCTTAACACTAGGTTTTCTCCTTATACCCTGCCATATGCTGCAAACACTGTAAGGCTAAAACAAAAACGTCTCATAAACTCCACAACTCCAGGGTCCCTCAGTCCACATAGCGTCCATGGTGGCCACCCTGCTGTCCAAGCTGGTCACCACCTTCCAGGGAATCTATAGCAACGAGTCGCGCACCACTGAGATGTTGGCGGCGGCGTGCGCGGTCGGCGTTGCCTCGTGCTTCGCTGCGCCTGTGGGCGGTGGGATATTTATTATATTTAAGTTAAAATTTTAAAAAAGGGGTCGAACCCACAACCAGTCATGTTTACAGCCACACTTTGTCCTCCTACGCTACGACTGACCACGAATATTGTATTAATGGCAAAATTAAAAATATATTTTGCTTTTTTTTCAATTTAAGAATAGTTTTAAAGTTACGCTGTATCCCGCACGTAGCTGGATGGTCGAAGGGAATCTAATATTAAAACACTCGTTCCCCACTGACTGCGAAAAGTTCTCGAGACATTACAAGTTACATGGTGGAACCTAACGCGCTTTTGCATTTTTCCTAGATGAAACTAGACGATGAAATCTAACTATGAATTAATTCATATTCTCAAGTGGGGATTCAACCTACGACCTGTCACGTTCACACGCTTGTGCTTCCTCGCCGCAACTGGCCTCATCCGCACTGCTATATAATAATAATAATTATCGACCAATTATAATTTTAGTGACACAATAAATCAATTTATTTATACATAACTTAAGTACATAAACAATCAAAAACAGTTACGCCGTTATAAATAAAATTAGAACTAGCTTCAATAAACTCTGGTATATTCTAAACAATCGTAGCGTCATCCGGACTTGACTGGAAATAGTTAAAATTATACATCTTCATTAATTATTATGATTGTTAGTTATTTATGTTTGTGCACAGACAGACATTTATAACTCAATTGATATACATAATATTTACACCGTTTTTTTGCATCATGAAGAAATTATTTTATGTATAGTTTTTTACGTTAAATTGATACAACACAATAAGCTGTAGAACTATAAATTTTTTTTTAAAAATTTCATAAATAATAATTTCATATGCCTTTTAGATCTTGACAAATTTTTGGACAAATATGAATATCGGCTTGGAGTGCGCAAACCTATTAAAAGAAGGTTTGAACAATTTCGAAAATTGATTTGTTTTCTTTTCAATAATTGAAATAAAATACTTTCGAATGGTTTAAAAATTTACGACAAACATCGAATAAGTGCACATTCTAAGTCGACGATAATACTATGTATTTGCTTGGAATGCGTGTAAATTTAAATAATAAATAGGAAATTAATTTATGTAGAATAGAGGTTTTTCCAAGTTATTAACTTTTTACGCACGCAAATTAACAATTTTACACATCGAATTCGCAAATATTATATTTACTTCGAAATAATCATATTACAGTAAAAATTCGCCATTTTTAACCTTAAAACTCGTACTGTTACACTTCAAATTCGTTGTAATGCTTCCAGGTGTACTATTCTCAATAGAAGTAACGACGACGTACTTCGCTGTTAGGAACTACTGGAGAGGATTCTTTGCGGCCTGCTGCAGTGCTATTGTGAGTTTTATCTTCATATATATATAATTTAAGAAATGAAAAACTTAATTTTTTTATCGATAAGTTTGGCCGAGTTTTCCCCCGTCATTCCCCCGAGTGGAAATCAAAACTACAACCATCTAGTGTCTCTGCGCCGGCCTCTACATATATATTAATAACTATTATAAATATAACATTTAATATGTATTTGCATCGTTGCAGATGTTCCGCCTGCTGTCGGTGTGGTCGGGCGCGTTGCCCACCGTCAAACCACTCTTTCCTACAAATTTGCCACAAGATTTCCCTTTCGATCCTCAAGAATTTGCCGTTTTTATTTTACTTGGGTACGACTTTTTTTTTGTGTAAATACAAATTAAATTTAAAGAGAACATTAGAGGCAAAACGTTGAAGTTCCGCCACTCAACATACATTATCTCCAGAATTCAGCGGAAAGTGGAGAACGGAAAAGTGTCGTAACGGGGGCGGAAAGTCTTAACACTTTTCCTTAACTTGTATTTCGAACTTTTGTATGTTTCACCCAAATTGGTCCAGTCGCTTAACAGAAATAGAGTGACAACCACACGTTCTTAAGAATTGTACGTATAAGGTATGTAAGTTAATAAATATTATAATGCTTAATTTTTATTCTCTCTTTATAGAATTGTGTGCGGGCTGATGGCGGCGTTTTGGGTATTCCTACACAGGCAGTATGTCTTATTCATGAGAAATACTAAAGTTCTTAGCAGTTTCCTGCAAAAGAAGTGAGTAAAATATTTTTTAACAAAATAAATAAATCAGCTTCACGCTATATATCCCGCACACAGTAGGGTAGGCAGAGGGAACCTAGTGTTAAGACACTCCATTACCCGCTTTCCGCCGATTTTTGGACAAAAAAAATATATTTATTAATAAGGCATTAAAATTAGAGCCACAAGCGTACGACTGTAAACTTTGCGGTTGGGGGCTCGATTTCCATTCGGCGTAATGAAATATTAAAATTTTCAAATTTCGTTTCAGTCGTTTCATCTACCCGGGCATTATGACACTAGCGGTAATGTCCATTCTGTTCCCGCCCGGTATAGGAAAATATATGGCAGCAGATCTCGGGAATCAGGAGCAGGTATAGCATTTAACGTATATTTATTTATTTTAACGCGACAATTGTGGGTTTGATTCTCATTCAGAGGTATAAATTATTTTTATTTTCTCGCACTGGTTTGGCTTCTATGACGAAGAGCAAAGCAAAGACAGCAAAGAGTGTCTTAACATTAGGTCTCTGGCTAGCCTGCTTTGTGTGAACCTAAAATAATGTAATATTATTTGAATTATATTCATACTTGATATACTTGTCTTGATACTAGGTTATGCATATCATTCTATTACCGCGCGCGCGCGGGAGCTTATAAAATATACCATAACATAAAAAATCTTTATGTCACATCAGGTTTACAAATATATAATTCACAAGAACTTAACATTTCTCGTGTTGAGTGGCTGAACTCAACGCCGCTCGCTTCGCCAGAGCGAAGAATTGAAAATATTAAATGTTTAATTCCTCCCGTGCACGACGACGGACTCAATTACAACCCACTATCCGTAGGTACTATCCCTGTTCGCAAACTTCACGTGGTCGGACTCGCTCAGCGCGGAGCAGGCGGCCGTGGTGGCGCACTGGCAGACACCGGAAGTGGACCATTTTGGATGTCTTATTATTTATTTTTGGTCGATTGTAAGTAATTTTTAGACTTTTATAAATTATATATTGTTTATAAGACAAAGATTTTTGTTTATTTGTGAATTCGAATCTGTGACTACAATAATATGTACTAAGAGTATAGTTTTTGTTTATTATTTTTTCAATATTTGATGAGTATTTGAGAAATATTTTTAATTATAACCATTAATAATGCCATGATCTTACTTTTTTGTTGATTCTTTATAGAGACTCAATATAATTGCACATATTAGAATATTCTACGATAAAATGAACTTTTTATGAATTGTGCTTTCAATTGAAAGTTATAAACCGTTGTGTTGTCATAAAAAAAAAATCGTCTATACATCTGGTCACGTTAACCCGTAAGATATTCGAAGAATCATATTAATTATTGTGTAATAGCTAATGTCATGTACAAAGCGAAACAAAATATATCGACGAGGATGGGATTCGAACCCACGCGTGCAGAGCACATTGGATTAGCAGTCCAACGCCTTAACCACTCGGCCACCTCGTCTTGTTTTATACATTCCTTATATCAACGTATAATATAATATATATTTTTAATTCWGCWGAATTAAAAATATATATTATATTATACGTTGATATAAGGAATGTATAAAACAAGACGAGGTGGCCGAGTGGTTAAGGCGTTGGACTGCTAATCCAATGTGCTCTGCACGCGTGGGTTCGAATCCCATCCTCGTCGATATATTTTGTTTCGAACATCTTAGATGTTAACATACAAAGATTTTAAAAAACATTACATTTAAAATTTGAAAAAACATGGCTATCTTGAAGAACGTATAGCTTAGTGACTAGAGTGTTTGGACGGTTTTGAAAAGGCGCAGTCATATTCAATTTTTTTATACGTTTTCTAAAACCATTTTACTGCTGTATAAGAAAATTCTAAGTATATTTGTGACATTTTAGATAATTTGTTATTTGGCAGTTCTTCTTATCGTTAGTGTCCTGTACACTACCTGTACCGGCGGGTATTTTCGTACCCGCGTTCAAAATGGGCGCTTCCTTAGGACGATTCGCGGGTGAAGTCATGCACTACTTCTGCCCGCTTGGTGTAGCTTACGGAGGACATATACAGAAGATTTTACCTGGTTAGTTAAAAGAATTTTTACTATAGCAATTAATATAGTAATAGCTATTTTGTGTTTGTTTATGTATAATGTAATAATAAATATTATTGTAAATATATATTATAATATTTTAAATTTGCCATTTTAGGCAGTTATGGCTAAAGGTACGATTAACACTAACCGCTCTAGCGATAAAAAAAAGCTGCGTTATATACCGACCGAGTCAATGCCTCAACGAAATTGTGCCATAACACCAGGTTTCCCCTGCCTGCCATGCAGGATTAAAAGCATGAGACTAAAAAGAAAACAATAATTTTCCAGGTGGATACGCAACTGTAGGCGCAGCGGCGTTTACCGGCGCCGTTACTCATACTGTATCTACTATAGTTATTTGTATTGAAATGACTGGCCAGGTAAAATATTTTCTTATTCAAAAGACGCTATTCTTGACACACTTAAGTACGAAAAAAAAATTGTAATCGTTTCAAAAGTTAACTTTTTATAGGCAGAATATGAATTTGTGTTCCATCTAATCTCTAGCAAATTAGATTATAAATTCACGTAATTTTTTTAAGCATGAGTCGTGGTCACGTTCCGTCTGACCGGAGCGTGCAAGCGAGAGCGACGAACGAGTGAAAATAAATGTTAATTTACCGAAAAAAAAAATCAATGAACTCATACAAAATAATGATGATAAATTCAATATATAAAAGTATGCCCTTTTTCTTATGATAATTTCCTTCTTTTTTAGTTAAAATTTAATAACCTTTATTATTCATGTACTTCTAAGAGGCTCGGATTCGAGTCCCGCTACTTAAATTTTTTTAAAAGTTTTATAAAATACTTTTATATCATTAGTGTGGATTAACACTTTAAAATATCTTGTTTTTTTACAGGTCACCCATTTATTACCAATAATGGCAGCGGTCTTGGCAGCTAACGCTACAGCCGCGTTGTTGCAGCCATCTTGTTTTGACAGTATCATACTTATCAAGAAGTTGCCTTATTTACCCGATTTGCTTTCTTCTGCTAGCCGTGAGTTTATTCGTGTCATTTAATTTATAGATATAAAAATAATCTTAACCAGTCATGGCACAAGCGTGCGCGGCGTTGTGTTCCGCCACGCAACATGCTTCGTTTACGAATCAACAAAAAGAAAATATTAAATAATTTACAGTAGCACGCTAAGCTCTCTGCGCCACGATTAGCTTCAATAATAACGTAATTTAAAAAAAATCAATTAAAAAAAATTGTTACTTAAAAACCCTAATTTAAATTTATAATTCTAAAAATGGAAGACAATTGTTTCTTTAACTCTCTATTACTTATGTCGTTACATACATGATATGGGTGTTATTTTAACAGAACACTTTATTAATATAATACACAAAAACGTACATAGTAAAAACATAACATGTTCGACGAGGATGGGATTCGAACCCACGCGTGCAGAGCACATTGGATTAGCAGTCCAACGCCTTAACCACTCGGCCACCTCGTCCTGTATTATAAAATGTAAATATTACGATATTACGTTTAAACAGTTGTATCGTGACCGATCTATAAAATTACACATTTATTATTTTGATGATATTATAAGTATCTAATAAATTGAATACTTAAAAACCAGTTAGGTTACATATATACGTAGATACATTAGATATTATAGATTAATTTATATTAATTCTTTAAAAAGTTTCAATTTTTTTTTATAATATTTTAAATAAACCTACAATGAAAAGATTTAATATTTTCATTTCTTCGCTCTGGTGTCTAGGCAAAGCACGGCGTGGAGTTCCACCATGTGTATGGAGTGTCTTAACATTAGGCTCCCTCTGCCTACCCTGCTACAAGCGGGATAGATAGGTACACACATTTTTTATTGATACAGCGAGAAGCTGAAAGATAAGCTAAAACTAAAGTAAAGCTGAAAAGTACAGTGATTCAGAATTGAACCCAGACCTAAATACGCTACGACGATGTCATTTAAGATGATTGACAATGTATTTTCAATATGCAGGAATGTATGATATATGCGTGGAGGACTTCATGGTGCGAGATGTCAAGTATATATGGAATAGAATGACGTTCCAACAGCTTAAAGATATTTTGAAAGAAAATAAGGTAATTTACATATACATAGATGAAATAAAAAATAACAACTAAATAATATTTATCTTGCTAGTTTTTTTCTAAAAATATATTTCGTATAATCTCTCTTTTATTCCATGTTTTCTAAGTTGAAGATTATTGTAGGAAAAATAAAATATTAATAATATAAAATTAATAATATAAAAATAAAATAAAATTTGACAATATGGGCCTGAAACTTCCGCAATTCATTTATAAAATTGATAATTTTTTTTTCTAATTATTATTTAACTTATAATCATTAAAAGTTAATAGTTTTAAGTAAGTAAAAATTTTAATTTCCTTTTCTACAGACTATCAAAAGCTTCCCACTGGTTGACAGTCCGGCGTCGATGGTGTTACTAGGTTCAATCCATCGATGGGAACTAGTCAAAGTGATAGAACTACAAGTCGGCAGATCTCGACGACTACAAGTAGCTGCTTTATGGCAAAGGTATGGTCTTTTTTTTTATTTCATGCTGTATGTATCCCGCATATAACATCGTGTAGGCAGAGGCCTATCCCCAGATATTGCATGTCAAGTTGAAGTCGGAACTCTACATTTACAACCAGACAGCGTTCCAATGTCAAGAGGCGCAGGTTCGAGTCTCGCTACGTTCAAATAATTACACGTTCTCTAAAATTATTTTTCTATCCTTAGTTTGCTATAAAATGTTGAAAATAAGCAAAAAATTATTACAATTAAAGAGAGGCCGAACTAAGAAGACGGGACGAAGAAAAGAAGAAGACGAGAAGACCATCGCGATTTGAAGTGACTCCAGCTCCCGACATGCTCCAAGTCCCAGGAACAGGTATGACGAGGGGAACTTCCTTGACCACTCAGGACCAGGGTGGCCTTATACCAGGTGAGATATTAGATATTAGGGAATAAAATATTTGTATTTTATTATAGTTTCTAGGAATATGGAAACCGTCTCATCACCAAATTTTTAGGTCTTACGGGGCATTATTGAGTGGCAAAACTACAACAATACTTCGTAACCTCATTAAATAATTGAAAATATTAATTATTTTATTTACGCGAACTCTATAAAATATTGATTTGTTTTTTTTATTTCTGTCTGTCGTTTTTAATTTCTATCTAAAATAAACCTTTTCTTTCCAGCTCCAGGGCAGCTGTTCCGTCCAAAGTCAATATTAAAGAAGACAAATTCGTTTACTTTGAGTCGTGGCTTAGTGCCGGGCTCCCCTGCGCCCGCTTCCCCCGCGCCCGTCTACACCACCGTCACCGGCGCGGAGACCAGGTAACATTCGCACTGACTCACTGGCTGGTAGTGTAGGGCAAAGTAGACAATATAACATCATGAGGAAAATACAATCAGGCTGTCAAGAATAACCAATCGCGTCAAGAGCGTAACAACTGATAGATGTTAGACTATTGGTTAGTCTGATATTTTGGCAAAAAATTAAGTATTTTTAATTTTCGTTCCATTTAGACATTAGAGGAGTCGGAACCTAACACCGTGTTTTGCTTCTCCAACGTTCTAAATTTAATAAATATTATAATAATATCATGTCAAATAAAATTTTAAAGGATCCGAGCAGCCTTCGAAGCTATATTCAAACGTTCAACTCTTCTTCCTGACGTAGAGAACGGACTGAGTCCGGACTCCCTGGGAATGCCACGGAGCCCGTCTATTAATAAGAAAGTGCAATTGGTAATTATTTGTTGTAATTGATTATTTTATACATATTGCCCTTATTAACGCTAGCTGTATAGTCACAGTTAGTTATAGCGATAGTGCTAACTTCGTCGTTCACTTTTAAAAAATTGGCCACAGATAAAATAGAATAGACAACAATGAAAAAAGAATCCCCTGCTATCGGTGCAACGTATAGGTCGGTTATCAATATAAACCGGTTTAGACCAAACAAGTTACGTCAGTAGCACTATATATCAATATTCACTCACCAAAGATCAGCGAAGACCTCACAGACTACTTAGTATTGAGTGTGGCTTATGTTATAAATAATGTAGCACAGCCTCGAAAACATGGTCGACCAAAGTAGGGGGATTTCGACTCTTCACAAAGTATTTTTAATTTCAATACTGTTATACAATGTATTTTTTATTTAGTTATATTTGCTTATTTTTATCTGTTTTTTAATTTTTAGCCTCGAGAGCGTGTATGCGACATGTCACCAGAAGATCAGCAAGCTTGGGAGCAACTTGAAATGGCTAAAGAGATTGACTTCGATCGGATGCTGCAAATAGCACGGAAGAGAGATATGGTCATTATATTTGTTTTTCTTCACTTGTTTTTCATTATTCAAATTTTTAGACAAAAGGAACCCAGGATTGTGACAGTCCGTTACGTCACTTTCTGTGGAATTCATAAGGCCTTGCGTTGCTCTGTTACCAGGGCGAATGAATGAAAATATTAAATATTCATTTCCACGATAGTCATTGAGCCTACAACTATTGCCATTCATTATATTCGATAAAATTATTATATTTAAATCAAAAATAAATTTTCTCATTTGCTTTATCTTGTGTCGAAGTTGAATTAAAAACATGAAATAAAAATGAACAGTTTTCTATATTACATTAGCTTTGTGCATCAGTAGAGTGTCTGGAAAAACGTACTAATCTCAAGAACTACAGGTTCGAATTAAGGAGCTATATCCATCTCGAAACACGGACAAATCTGCAGAAAAAAACTAGTGATTAATATAATGGTATAATTTCAGCTTAACGACGATTCCGAGTATGAAGATGAAACTCTTTACATCTGCCATATTGATCCCGCACCCTTCCAACTTGTGGAAAGGACTTCTTTGCTTAAGGTATTTTATTTTAAATTTATATTTAGGTGTTTTTAAATAAATATATTTTTTGTAACTTACAGTAATGCTGCTATTGATTATATCTGGGTATTAGCAGTTAAGAGCTTGCGAGGTGTGTACAGTTGTGCGTATACTGACGGATGTGCATATAATTTAGTAATTATTTATAGCTTCACGCATAGTGGAGTAGGCAGAGCAAACCTAATGTTAAGACACTCCATTTCCTCCCTCCCATTGTCGAGACGTGTTGACTGTTAAGTGTTCTACCATTTTACCAGACTGCAGAGTATTTTAATAATGTATTCCCCAATTAAGTATCAAAATCACAAACCACTGCCCCAATAGGTCCCTAAAGTAAATAAAAAATAAAATTTTGAAAGTTTTAAACAAAATAAAATAATAATTAAAGTATTTAAAATGATGAGATGGGTAGAATGTATTACATATATTTTATACTTTTCAATGGTCACAGGTTCACTCCCTGTTTTCTACGTTGGGGGTGAGTCGAGCATACGTCACTGCTATTGGGAGACTCATTGGTGTTGTTTCTTTGAAGGAGGTAAGTAAACTTTAAGTGTGGTTTTTTTACTTAATTCTTCTAAGTACATATTTTTTTATATATTACTAGTACTAATTGTTACAGAAATTAAATTGACAATCAACGTCGTACGGTTTTCATCATATTTCATATGATATTTCATATTTTAGAAAAATTTAATAAGAGACTGGAGATCCTTAAATTAAAATATTACTGTCCACATCGAAATAAATAAAATTGAAATTGTTTCGATTACCACCCGTTTGTTTTGAGTTATACATAACAATAGTGATGCTAAGAATATTAATTATCGCTTCCTTTCTTTACTCCTCCCTGCATGGTTGTCAATAAGAGGTAAATACCTCAATATTAGGTATAGTGTGATCGACGAGCTGGTCGCCTTGAAGTTAGATTTTCTAAAGTTTTGCCCCTTGTTCATATAAGTAGATGATCAAAATTCAGTTAATCTACAGCTAACTTCAGGATGACCGTACTGTAAACATTAATTTACATAAAACTTAACTTTATTTTTCAGCTTCGTAAAGCAATAGAAGATGTGAACTCTGGTGTTCTCACACCGTTGACGCGGCCCGATCCGCCTACATTGTCGCCGGTGCTTATTAAAGTGTCGAGAAGCGAACCCGCACCGCCCTCTGATAAGGACACTGATAAGCTCACTACGCATTGATAACGGATGGCCCGCCCTGTGGTATGTTTGATTATATGATGTAAAATAATATAGTAGATATATTCAATATTTTATCTAATATAATAAATGGAGTCCGTCCGTCCGTCCGTCCGTCCGTCCGTCCTGGCGTCCTGACTGTAAATGCGACACTTGTGAGTTCGAATCCCACCTGGGGAAATAAAATATTTAAAATTTTAATTTCTTCGATTCCTCCTGATTAGTATCAGGCTTTATTTTGTATATATTTATTAGTATACAAAACTTAAAATTGTTAATTTAGTATATTTAACATTATTTTCTTCATTTCAGGTAAAAAATAAAATAAAACAAGACTTTGATACAAACAGTATTTTGAGAGCTGTAACGGTGCTTTAGAACGAGAACCTACAAATTTGTTACGAAATATATTTATTTAATTAGTTAATATTCCTATACCAGTCGGCAGCTGGTACGCCATTTTGTTTTTATGTTTCAGTTAAACTGAGATTATTTTAGTAGAAAAGATGAACTTAAGTCTCTATTTTATACTAACTTTTGCCTGCGGTTGTTACCCACGTGGACAAAATAGAAATAATTTATGTCTACATGGCTATTGAACCCGATGCTAGCGAAGCTTCAAATTCTTTGTATATAATAAATAGTATACATAGAATTTGTAGTGGCTCACAAATCCATCATTTTATTTTGAATATTTCTTTCTCAGTTTCACTAAAATACAAAAGACTAATCAACGTCACAAAGGTTGTGCCTATAAATAAGTTAGTATAATACGGAGTACATTATCTATACATTTCCTACTACTATAAGGATTTAAAAAATATATATATTGTTTGGTGTTATGCTTACATTTTGTTAATAGAAGTGCTGTAGACTTATGTGGAACTCATATTTTGTTGGTTTTTTGTTGAACTATTGACACATTTAATGATTTTTTTGCAATTTTGTGATGTATAAAAATCGTCGTGGTGCAGAAGCACTAGAGTTTGAATGTAATGCGACGGTTGTGGGTATGATCCCCCTTCTCGTGGAAACGAAATATTTACTTAAATTTATATTTCCATTTTTTCGCTCTGGTATCGAGGCAAAAACGCGCCGTTGTGTTCTGCCACTCAACACGCAATGCCTCCAAAAATCGGCGGAAAGTGGGGAACGGAGTGTCTTAACACTATGTTCTCTCTGTCTATCCTGCTGTGTGCGGGATACAGCGTGAAGCTGATTTAATTAAAATTTTTACTTCACGTATTCTTTTATAATAAATGGATCGAAATAACATCATCATCGTCATCATAATATCGTCGTCATATAATAATATTCTGCTACAACTAATTTAATATGTTTTTTTATTGATTTAACAAAAAAATCATAAAGTCGACCACTCTTTATGTAGTGTTTTTCTAGTTACAGTCTATAGCATCTATATACGTGTATAAAAAAATAATCAAGGCTTGTGATTGTTGAAATCATTCCAAATTAATTTAATAAATATGTGGAATTAAAAAACTTTCTAAATAAAGTCTAAAAGACAAAAATTGTGCCATTCCGTATCCTTAGTAAATGATCACGCTTGACTCTATACTTTTTATAATGTTAGATTATAATAATATATTTATTATAAAGATCGTGAGGCGTTTTATGCCGTCTATGATGTTTATTAAAAAGCAGATTTTTGTCTGTCTGTCTGTCTGTATGTTTAACATAAAGTTATTATATTAAATGTTTTAGAGTATATTTGTTTGTGGCGGCAGCACAGGGCTGAACAATTTGCATAATCTGTGGTGTATCGCTATTTAATGGTTTTGTTAGAGAAATATTAAAATATTTTTTTTCCGGAGGCTAAGGTTGAAAACTACAGAAATCTTAAGAACAATAGATATTTGTGTCTTTTAACAAAAATAAATATATGGAAAATTGAAATTACAAATTTTCCATATATTTATCATATAAGCAAGCTACGTTGAAACGTAGCTTGCTTGATAAGAACATATAGCTTAGTGGACAGCGCTAGGTCGGTGTTCGATTTCCGCTACGTTCAAATTTTTATACGTTTCTTAAACATTTTCCTATCCTTAGCGTGGAATAATAACAATTTAAAAACTATTAAAATATTATTGATTATGAGACTTGCAAATTGTTCAAAAGTCATTTAATGCCCAATATTTAAACAAATGCTTGAAATTGTATTAAGTAATAAGCGAAATTTGATTTATTTTATTGTAAAAATTAATAACAAAACACTACAAGCAAAATATCATGTTTTAACTTCCATTCAAATATGTCTTGTATGTATGTATAAATGATACATTTTTAAAGGAAAATATTCCTTAGTATACATAGAATGGTTATTTGTTTCTGTAACGGTTAATGGTCGAGAATCAAGTGACAATACCGTTACTTACTTACTTTTCACTAGGCGCTATCTACCTACTATTAACATTAAATAAAAAGAAATCACCTTTTTAATTTTCTTTAATGTTTATTCTAATTTTACTGTAAAAATACATGAAAATTCGCTCATTACTGTACATTTGTATATGTATGTAGTAAATAAGTGATGTATGGAATTGACTTGTTGCTTCATATTAAACATGTTGTGCGTTATATGTGGTTTTTCTTGTTATTATTATCCTATATACGAACTAAAGTAAAAAAAGGAAAATTTCGCATAAAAACTTGAAGATTAGAGGATTTGAGCCAAAGATTAAATAGGTTATTTTTATTAAGTTCAAATTGTACCGCATGTACCAAGTGAGGCAGAGGATACTTGGGAAACTAGCGCTAAGACTCAGTTCCCATAAAGCCACTTCCGTTTCCCTTTCCGACGAATCCTGAGGCGTTGCATGTTGAGTTGCAGAACTTAACGCCGCCGCCGTGAAGCTGATTTAATTTCTAATCATTATAGGTACCATTGTCCTTAAAAGCCAATATGTCAGAAGCCAATCCGGGTCGAATTTTTAGTTATCTAAATAACAATAATAATTGATTGTGTCACATGTTGCCTGGCAGCGATGCTTTTTATATAATTAGATAATTAACTGAATCTATATATATATAAAAACAAATGTTTGTTCGCTATAGACTCCGAAACGGCCGAGTCCATTGGCGTGGATTTTGGAGGAGTTGTTCCCTGACTTCCCGGGATGGTTATAGGCTAGATAGACCCGGAATCCAGAAACGTATTTTCTTTTAGTTTACGTTTTTGTCCGACAGATCCTGTGTGTGTCACGTGCGAATATATAAGTAATGATCCATTACTTATATATTCGCATGTGAGTAGGAGCCAGATATCGTAAGGGTTGAAATCGTCAGTGCCTTTAGAAAATTGGACAAAAAAGGCCAGTGTCTTAACAGTATCTCCCTAATGATGGTCCTGATATATAAAGCGGTTTTGAAAATATGCCTCAGTAAATTAACATACCTTATTTATATTCAAATATAAAAATATTCATATACATATATTAGTATGAAAAGGCTATCAAATCAAACCTTCCTTTCTTACATAATTGTTACAAAAATATAATTTTTAACCTAAATTTAAAAAGGAGGGTCTTACAATGTAATGGCTCCGGACCTTATGACATCTGAACGTTTCGATTGGCCAAAAGCTTTTTAGTCACAGCAAATCCGCGTCTGTTTAAAGACTTCCCCACTGATACGCTCAAGGTCTATTTCATTATTTTTGCCTGTATAGGTGTTTTAATTTAGTGATATCTGTAATAGGTATGTGTTTTATGCTCTCCTTAATTTATCCTGGTTTCTAACCAAGGGTTGGGAAATACTGAAAGAAAATATCAATCAATGTAGACCAATCAAGTAAAGTAATCGTTATTTTCCAACGTTTATATGGTGGTAAGAGACACGATGGACAAAAACCGATGGAGGAAGATTACCCGGTCAAAACCAAACCCTGATGCTGATCACGTTCCTCAAAAATGATTGATGTATGACAGAAAAACATCCACAGGAGAAAATTCTTCTTTTATATGAGAAATATTCTAATGTGATGGAACTTGATCGGAACCGTAGTGTGAATGTTCTCAACGTTTCCCATATACGAGTATTTTAACAGACTGAAATCAGACGATTGATCAGAGTGTCACCGGCATTATAGTATAAAGCCTCCCATAAAAGGCCCTTATAATATTTTATACATACGAACTTGTACGTGGCAAGAGAAAACGTCGAGCAACAGGGGTGGATGTACGAAAAACAACAAGATTATTAAATGAATATAGTATATTAATATATTATGTAGATAAAAATAGCAAATAGGTCACCTAGGCCACGTACCGCATCTAGTCACATGTCGACGGCACGATTAATGTTTTTGTATTTATTGGTGAGGTAAGGCACCGCGAGAACAACATAAGTTCGATGCTCTAATGAAGGTGAATAAAATATATAATACTGTTGTAATTCATTTGTTTACTTTGATTAGTTTGTTGGTACCCAATCAGTATATTTTTTTTTATGTCATTGTATTTTTTATCTTCAAAGACACTTTGTATAATCTGGGCGATGTATGGAAACAGTCCCAGAAACATGAGGTTTAGGCCCATTCAAATCAATGTATGTAAACCTGTATTTATTTATATTTTTTTAAGCACTTTCAAGTTTTTTCTATATATCAGACGCAGGCTAGGCTATGAGAGCATAGTGACTTCTCATAAATGAATTGGAGAGTTACTTGCCTTATCGTTGTTCAATGTCAGACGCCCCTTTGAGAGTAGCGCCCGGAGCATGATGGCCCCCCTTGCAACAACCTAAGTGTTAAGACACTCCGTTCCCCACTTTCTGCCAAATTGTGTGTGTGTTATTATATTTCTATATTATACTGTAACACATCGTTCACAACCAGCGTTCCAGCGAACGAGACCGCTAACCGGTCGTTAGTAAGTATATTAACATACATAGGTATAAATTGTATTTATCCAAATAAAAGTCAAATAAATATTAAAAAAAATTGTAAAATTAAGGAACTGCTCATACACAAAAATATTACAGTGGCCGAGTCACATGAGAATATAAAAAATCACTTGCTGTACGCATGATTGTCACACGAAACGTAATATATTGTAATATGATTTATAAATACATCACTCTTGCATTCCTTACTTTTCGCAAACACAATTAATTAAGTAAAACACTGATACTTCACGCTGTATAACGCAAGTAGCAGGACAGCCCGGAAGAAACCTAGTGCTAAGACACTCCGCTCCGCACTTTCTGCCGAACTTCGGAAGGACGTATTAAATGCTGAAACTCAACGCCACGCTTTGCTTCGACACAAGAGCGCAGAAATGAAAATATTAAATTTTTCATTGCCTCGAGTGGGTGTCGAACCTACAGCTTGTCGCGTTTATAGCAAATACACTAATGTAATACTTTTTTTTATGGCCTTGAAAGCTCGCGATATTAAAATACTAAGTGTACATGCGATTATTTCGTTATTCTGATGTAATCATGTACAGCAGTTTCATATTCGTCAAGTATTATCTATGTAGTATGGTTATAAGTTAAATATGACCCAACATATGTATGATAGGAGAAATAATAAATTTTTGTCATATAGAAACTTAGATGGTAGATTTAGAAACACCTGTGTAGAAAGAGACATTGAACGGTAAATATACTATATAAAAAATCTTGTAAGATAATCGAGTTGACTAAACTCAGTAGTTGCAGTACATTCATGTATATGATACTTACCTGATGAGCGCTGTGTTGAGTTTCGTCACTCAGCACGTGAAAATTTAGAGAGTGGAGAACGGAGTGTCTTGATACTAGGTTCCCACTGTCTATCCTTTTATGCAAAAAGAGGCGTGAATATGTAGCTAAAATGAGAATTATAATCACATCAGACACTGCTACTACCGCGGTGCTCCACTGTCATGTGAATTTGATTTTATCACAGACAGAATCTCTAAACTGTACACTAAGTAATATCAAAATAAAAAACCTACCATGTGCTAGTCTGAAACGTTCACCTAGGGTTCCGTATATTTCAGGATTTTAGGTTAACGGTAAGTACAACTTATAAATGTTAACAAACTGAAAAGGATGTTTATAATGATATTTTTTTTCACTTCGCGCTAAATTTTAAAACTGAGGGTCCATTAAGTAGTTATAGGTTTTGATTACACTGTTTAAATTTTATAGCAAATCTTTAATCGCATTGACATAGAAGCATGACTTACTTTCCATGCTCTAAATAGTTCAGCCTACTAAATAAATTAAATTCTTTATTAAATGGTAGTAAATTAGAGTACAATTGTAAAAAGAGATTTTGTAAAAAATAATATTATTTATTATATATTTTTTAAATGTTTTGGCCTAAATCTATTCAAAGTCTTACTTTAATAATAAGACATTGAGAAAATATAAAGTGAGCTTTATCTGTAGATAATTAATTAACCTTCGACGTTAAAAGAGGGATGTTATAAGTTTGACATGTGTCTGTCTATCTGCGGCCGCGTAGCTTCTGAATTGTTTGAGAGCGGTTTTCTTTTTATCGAATGTCTTGAACTGGGACCTGAAACTGAGAACTGAAGCGAGAAACTGAACAACTTTTCTATAGTTTTTTGACAAACTTCAGTCAACAGTGTTAGAGCTTATTTTATTTCAATAGGATTATAATTTAAAAAGTTATATTAATTAAAATTATTTTGTAACATTAATTAATCAATAGGTAGATATTACATTTAACCATATATCTCAAAAACAATTAAAACATTCAAAAGAAAAAAAGCTAATTAAATCAACATAAAACAATTACTAAGCTCCCTTATCACACGTTATCAGTAACCCTAGCTTATCAGTAGGTACGGAACACCCCTCTTTATATTAACGTGAAGCACGATGCGCCGGCGCAGTCGTAGACCGACCGTTGATACGCATGTGTCTCAATCTTTTATACTATTTCAATTTATTAAGACGAAGGAATTTACCTATAGCAAGATGAATTGTGGTTTAATTCGTGTGATTGTTCTAGTCATTATATATATATCTAGTTTGGGGGAACGGGCTTGTGCTATATGTGCAAATTCGGAACTTAGTGTAGACGTGCTTACTGAAGCTAGGATTGAGTTTGTTAAACAACAGATCTTGAAGAAACTGAGGTTGAATAAGAAACCCGATGTGGCCGTGCCAGTCAATAGCCTGCCGATGCCGGTTGCCCAAGGAGTCACTTACGACCAGGCCACTGATAAGCCACCGGAGTTCGATGATTATTATGGAAGGACTGAACAGAAGATTATATTTCCAGTGGAAGGTAATAAACACTATGTATATATTTTTTATTTATTACTAACGACGACCCGCCGCTTATTTTGTTTAAACTCTTTGTTTTCTGATAGCCAATACAAAATCTTTACATAAATTAAAGCCTATGTGTTGTTCTTATATATAAATGATATCATTGTAAAGTATTATCTAGATCCGTTCGGTAGCTTTGCCATAAAAATAGAACAAACATCCGTTTTCAAAAAGTTTCTCATTTATACTAAAAGTGGAATAGCCATAAATTCAGGATGTAATAGGGGATGAACCGCCTATACGAGATCAACGAAAGAGGGCACAAGGTCTAATGTTAGAAACTTTTATTACAAAATTCAGTATGTGAACTTTATTGCTATTTCTGCATAAAACAGTAATTATGACAGATATACTATAATTAATTTAATTTAAGATTATTATTTTATATATACATCGTTTACATGGCTCGTACTAAACGGATAAGGTTACTAAGACATTCATATTTAAAATTTTATAGGAATACATACGTGTCGTCAAAAGCTTAAGTAATCTTTTACGTTTCAATATAATTCGAGGCTGGTCGTGGCGCAGTGGTACAAATTGTGCTGCACAATCGACTGGTTGCGGGTTCGATTCCCACTCGAGGAAAGAAAATATTTATTTATGTTTTCATTTCTTCGCTCTGGTGAAGTCAGCCGTGTGGTTCCCGGCTTAGAATAGGATCACCCTGGTACTGTCGGTGTCGTAAGAGGCGACTAAAGTACGTGTGGTAGAGTCACGTCGCCAGTAATGGCAACACGCATGGGCAGACTCGACCGGATTTAATACCACCCCCGACATTTAAAACCGGCGTGAAATAGTGGCTCTTGCCACTGCGTTTCGCATTAGGTAATGCCGGGCCCCGGTGCCCTTCATCTCCACCTTAAAAGGCTGGCAACGCACCTGTGGCTCCTCTGGTGTTGCATGGGGTCGTGGGCGACGGTGATCACTTACCATCAGGTGACCCGAACGCTCGTTTGCCTTGTCCTCTCCCATAAAAAAAAAAATATTAAAAATGTATAAGCGTTATAGTTTCAGTGATACATTCAAACATATTCGCGGTAACGGCTAGTCGTAGCGAATAACGACTATCTATAATGCACATAATTAAATTGAGAAAATTTATAATTTTTAAAAGAACATCATAGAATTCCTCTTTATATTTTTTGTACTAGAAAAAAGGCATTGAGTTCATCCAAGCATTAGGCAATTTACAATATCAAAATATTTGTAGAGACCAAAAATTATCTGACTATAGATTTTAAAATTGCTGAGCTTAAAATTTACTAATATATTTATACCAGAAGTTAAATTAAAACTTAAAATGAAACTTAATGAAAAATAAAATTAAGTAAAATCTTATTTTAATTTTTCTTTAAGTTAGTTTAGCCAAGTTGTTTTCATGTTAATTTTAGAATTTTAACATAAATCTATTATTTGATTATAGATTATTTGCATCTATAATGAATGCAATATATTAACCTATTTACCTAATTTACTTTGCACTTTGTACCCGCGCGACAACCTGTCTAGATAGTAAAAGTGCACATCAGCTATTGTAAATATTACGCTTATTTATTATATACTTGGACTTTGGATTTGATGTAAATATTACTATTTTCAATAAGATTTTTTTACCGACTTTGGTCATTTTGATTTTAAAACACGTCATAAATAGAAAAGTAGATCGAAATTATTATTTGTCGATTGTATCAGTTATTTCTTTGTATAGGATACAGTGTGAAGCTTAAAAAACCTAACATATAAAAGTTCGACAGACAACGAACAGATAGAAATTACTAGATAGCTCATGAAATAGGACAATATTGCACTACGACTTGTCTTCTGGAACGTGGACTTCAAGATGTAAAGACGTTAAGAGATTTTCCCACGCCATCCATTTTGCATTTACGACAAGTACTAAATAAATTCAATTAACAATTTGTAAATGGGAGATAAAATTTAATCATCAATTTTAAAAAAATATTGAGTCATAATTTAAGAATGCGAGCGCGAGTCACCGTACACCGACCGGCTTATGCAGTCTCGGCGTTGAGTTCCGCCGTGCGTGTTCTTCTTCTTGTATATTAATTATGCCTTTCATGGAATGCAGAGCTTTCTTTGCGACTCTTTTTCTTCGTCTTAATTTTTTTTTCACATTAGGTGTTTTTACAGAATCTCCAAAACAATGATTCGTTAGCGTTATGCTTACATTTTATTTCTCTTGTCTTGATTTTCTTTCGCTTCAAGTTATTTTTAGAGTTTCACATCGATCTCTACCTATAGTCTCCCAGCAAACGTCCGCGTGATCTTAGATAAGCACAATTGTTAATATTTCAGAGATATCACACTATCGCCTTTATTTTGGTAATTATAAATATTAATTGACAATGAATATCGATTCAATTAAATCTTTCAAACACGTGTTCCCTCTGATAGAACAACAAAATAAAATAATTTATTATTATTTATTAAAATATTATTATTATGTTACATTGATGAGACAAATTAAATATTTATATTTAAAATAATTTTATTTTTTTTAAACTGTTTTATGAAATTCCATGGTTTATATTAAAGCAAGGTAAATCATATGTAAAGGCCGAAGAGATGTCTCCATTCTGTCATTTTGTCCTTCCTTTCCTTATAAAGCAGATATTCTTTACAAACCACGAGACTTAACTAGCCGATAAGAGACAGCTACAATACTATCCAGGTTCAATAGGGCAGTGTATTTTTTTAATTACGAGTGCGGCGGCGTGTCCCATATTGATAACCATGGGGGCGTTCCTAAAATAACCGCTTCAAATCCTGGTTCACAGTGTTAATTACTTATATAGTGTTGCCCAACGGAATGATAGACAGATCTCTATACATATAATAGATATGTAACTGATCACCGTCTGTACGTGGAAGATATATAAAAGAAAACTATTGCTTATAAGGTATTTGTTAAAATAATATAATCCAAAACTATCTGCGCATTTATGCACGCCTATCTCCGGAACTGAAGATTTAACCAATTTAAATACAGTTTTAGTATTGTATTCAGATTCAGATTTCTACCGGTTCATAGACAACAAAGTTATATGAAGCAGAAGAAGTCGCGGGCCAAGCTTGTATATATTATAATAATAGTTCAGCTCCGTTTGTGTGTCACAGTACAAAGTCCAAGTAGAAAGTGTTAATGATAAGTTATTTTAAAAGCACAGGGTGGCTTGGAAGGGGGCGAGCGATGTAGTCTTTTATGAAGAAAATTCAATTCAAAGAAATCCCTTGGTATAGATAATCTACCCTAATTATATAACGTATATATAGTCCTTCTGCAAATACGAGTATAATGTATTACAGAATGTCTTACAGAAATACGTTGTAATGGATATATTACAAAAAGTTTTTTTTTTAATCGGAAATAGCAGAATAATTTCTATTTTGACTAAATAGCGTGAGAGAGAGAGAGAGAGAGAGAGAGAGAGAGAGAAAGAAAACCCTCGTCGTCAATGTTTAAGGGTTTATGGAACTTTAATTGGCGCTTAAAGGGGTCTCTACCTACAAGCCTGCACTTTTTTTGGACTCAACTTGCAGCAATTATCACTAAAAGCTTTACTCGAAATAATTTCTTCTTAGTACTCTTATTTTAATATATAATTCAAAATAATATTATTTTGTGAACGACAACAAAAATATTGTAAAAGTATAATTAGATTCAATCGTCCCCCCCACTGGCTCTCCTCGGTTATCACTATTTCAAGTTGTTTGCACTTTATGCTATTGAATGTTATTTTTTTCTCTGTTTCGTTCGTTCATTTACCTCAGTTGTGTGTTTTTAATAAATATTATTTAGGAATTCCCTGTTGCATTCGTATCGTATCCTGTTCATTTGGTCTTTTTAAATTGTTTTTGATTACTTTATAATAAATCACTATAAAAAAATGTAACCCTGTAGGGGGGAGTTCCTGATTACATGTGTGCTTGACCTGATCAACACACCTTCGCGTTATTGAGTTCTGAGAGAATTTTCACTCACTTCTGTATTTATTTTTAGACTCTTATTCTGTTTATCTTATATATGATGTGTATTACATCATATATAAGATAAACAGAACTTTTGTTTTTTTAACATTATTTGAAAATGAAACAGACAGAAAAGATTGAAATTTTAATAAAAAATCATCTCTGTCTTTTAACGAAATAATTAATTATATTATATATAAGTATTATATACTTTACATATACTTAAGTCACATTTTTTAAAACAATGCCTAGAAAAATATAGGCTGAAAGTGGAAAGCGGAGTGTCTTAACATTAGCTTCCCACTTCCCACGGAAAACAGAGTGAAGCTGGTAAAGACAGTATAATAAATCTTAATTACATGAATATACTTATTTTCTCACTCTTATCACCAGTAGCTTAGTTCGTTTGTGAGTGTAGATTTAATTTAACCTGCCGCTATCACGCCGCGGCCGCGTGCTCGCTGATACGCAAACTACATATAAACATATTATATGTATTTTTTAACGCGCGAAATATGTAAATAAGGAAGCTATGTTTATAAATAAATGTGTAATATTTATTTGACATCTGGCACGATGGTTCTGAGTTCAAATTGTACGCGGGGATCCGTTTTCTCCGTTTGCTTATGATTTCAGCTTGGTTGGATTCCAAAACATATTTCTAAAGTTCAATTCTGTCGGTGTTTCTGCGGAACTCCACATAATGTACAAGAAATGTGATATTTCTTCTTTTTGCTTTTTAATGAAGGAGGAGGAAAGGAGTGAATATTAAATATAATAACGGTGATAGCAAATTCTTTCTTCTTTTTTTAGCTTCACGCTGTATCCCACACACAGCATGTTAGGCAGAGGGAACCTCTGGACTGAATTCTGGACGTATTGCATTGTGAGTGGCGGAACTCTACGCCGCGCTTTGCCTAGTTACCGGAGCAAGAAAATGAAAGTATTAATTACATAATTTGCTTGAATGATAATTGAACCTACAACCAGTCGCATTTACAAGCACACGCTTGTGCCTCTGCGCCACGACTGGCCCCAATACTAATTTACTTAATATACGTATTCGAAAACAGTTCTCGCGGAGATAAACTTTATTTACATCTGTTGAATGTGGGTATTTATTTATCTCGTAGTGGCCTCAGAGTTCATTCCTTGTTCCAGTTGTCAAAAGGTCAAATTAGTGAAATAGTTAATTAACGCGCGCGTCGGGGCTATTGTATCGTAATTAATAAACATTGGATTTTTTTTATTGTTCTACCATTTATACTTTTAATGGATTTGTAAAAGGCCATTTAGCTTTTTCATTTTTAAGCTTCAGCATCTGGCATATTTTAAGCAACATTTACATTACTGTGTATGTGATACTATGATATATTTTTCCTCAGTTTTTTTTAAATTTCTAATTGACATTCATAATGTATGTGTAAAAGATAATTTTTTATTTCACATTTATAAAGTCCACGCAAAGAAAGTTGCGGGCGATGACAGTGTTCCTATAACATAGTCCTAATTAAAACCAAAATCAAAAGAATTATGTATGTGTATAAATAAATTAAATAATGTATTTTGTTTGTTCCAGGTGAATGTCTGACATCCGGGCGGTATCCTTTCACGTGTCTACAGTTTGAGTTGCCCCCTGATGTACAGCCTGAAGAGGTCACGGTGGTGGAACTGTGGTTCTATAAGGTGCGCTTTTTTTTTGTTTAACACCACCGGGTTTACAATATAAAATAAGTCATTGAACCACCCATTTGAAGTGAAACGAACTGAAAGTTTCGTGACATATAATCAATACATTTTATAATTTTCGTAAAGATGCAAAACTTGCTATTTTGATATACCTACGATTCTATTCTCACTGCCAATTTCTAACAAATAATTTGTATTTCCACAGGAAAGCGATCCTCTCGACGAATACAATCAAACTTTCGTAATCTCTGAAGCAGCTCACTGGGACAGCCAGCAACAGTTCAAGAAGACGAAGCCTATAGCAATCAAGGAGACTAATGTGGGTGAAGGCTGGGTCCGGGTCGAGCTGGCCTGGGCCGTCCGAGTGTGGCTGGAAGGCAGGGAGAGGCTGCATACTTTACACGTTGCTTGTAGAACTTGCCAGGTAGGACATTATACATTGATATTCACAATGGATTGTGAGATCGATTCCTACTCCAGGAAATCTCCATCCATCTCATCATCAATCTCCATCTCCAGGAAATATTGTCATATGATGGGATATCCCGGCTCTGATTTTACTTTATTATTATATTCGCCGACCTGGGCGGTTGCGCTTGCTCTAACTATACGAATATTTATTATATATATGAATCAATTTACCTCAGTCAGGGATTATCTCCTTAATAAAAGATTTTTTGCGCGACGTTTATTTTATCTATATTTTACTTTAACTAAATATTTAGATATTTTAACAATTAACAGAGAAAGCAAACAATTTACTCATTTTTTAGCAAATAAAGATGTTTCACATTTATGAATTATCACCAAACTGACATAATTTTTATTTCCTTGTAAGATATAAGAGGAACATAAATAATAACTATTGCTGCTGTATTGTCAAATAGAATATTATAATATTTGTTTTTATATCAACAGCTGCGCCGATCGCCTCTATCATTCCACGAAAAACACCGACCGTTCCTGGTTGTTTATACCAAGTACGCTGGTAAACGGCGTCGCGGCAGGACACTGGAATGTGGAGACACCACCAGTGAATGCTGCAGGGAACCCCTTTATGTGAGCTTCAAGGAGCTTGGTTGGGACGATTGGATCATACGACCAGCTGGTTATCATGCGTACTTCTGTAAAGGCACCTGCGCCCCCATTTCAGCTGTTACGCAAGCTGATAGTCACTATTTTAATATTATAAAGGTGAGTGTTCACTCTCTCTTTAAAGTATCTATCTATTATATATTTTGTTTATTTTTCTTGACATAAGATAAAAGTGTAGTAATTAACTATTACAGGATGTCTTCATTAAAACTTGTTACAAAAAATCCGCGAAATAGATGAAGACAAAACAAATTTATGTGAATATTTTTTGTTTTCTTAAAATAACGTTATGCTTCGGAATACGATACGGAATAGGTAACTAACTAACTAACTTATTTTGTAAATTGCCCACAGAAATATTTTTACTCGGTGTCAAATGAAATGAAGACCGAGTTCAAGCCATGCTGTGCGCCTACCACATTTAGTTCTTTACAACTACTGTATATGGACTCTAACAACACCGTCACGCAGAAGACCTTACCCAATATGGTGGTAGAATCATGTGGATGTATGTAGCCTAGCCTTTTAGTTTTATTTATTTGTTAAATTACTATTATATTATATTTATTTAAATAATGTTTGAATATAAGAAGTAGATGGAATTGCTGCTGGTTCGTTCAAGGGATTTTTTCGGTAAATATGCAATTTTTTTTCGGTTCCACTCAATATTTCTTAATAGATCAAAAATTGAAAGCCTTAATTTTCACTACTCATTAAGGATAGAGATAAAATTTTTAATAAAACAAATGTAATTTTTTAGCATAGCAAGCAATTTACAAAATCTAAATATTATTTGAACGTCTTTCAATCGCTTAATATAAGTGTCATAAATTATTTGCTTTACAGTAATTTTGTATGCGTTATAAACTGTATTATATAGGTAGACATTTCTGAAATCTTGTTGTAGATAGTAACATTTTGTTTGTTATATTTTAATTTCAGAATGGAAAGATATTATTTTTAACTTTAGAACTAATATTATATATGTTTTATAAGAAAAAATGTGTTTATGACAAAATACAGAACAGAACTACTGCTGAAATATGGAAAATAGGATTTTGTAATTAAATGATACTAAATTTTTAACTTGTAATTTTTATAACTGTATTTCCTTCTTTTGAAATATTCATGAACTTTAGAATCTTCACATTCCACTGTTATTGGCAAATTCTTATACCTTCAGATAATAAATATCTTTGTAATATATTATTTTTTGAATTCTGGGTGATATAATTCTACTTAAAAGTTAAAATTATGTGATATAACATGTCATAATTTTCTAAATTAATTTCTAATTTAAGATTGTTGTGATCTATGTATAAGATATATCAAACTGTGCATTTATTTAAATTTTATTTTAAGTGATCATTAAAATAATTACTTACCTATGTAGTATCCTACAGAGTATAAATCTTTATTAAAATCGTAGATTATATTCCAGTTTCCATTCATTAAGTTAGTTTTTAATATTATTTATTTTTTAGCTAATGTAAAATAAAAAATTTATCAATGATATAAATATAAAATAATTGTTAATTGAATTTGCGTATAGTTAAATTTTTATTAACTAAAAACTTATAGAAATACGCCAGTTCAATTTAATTATATAGGATAATATAATTAATTTTGGTATACATTCACGAAGAAGAACGTCTTGTTGATATAAAAACTGATCTGTCATTGCGAACCTGATTTGCACTTTCTACCATATAAACATTGTTTTTTTTATTTAATATACTTTATTTAATGACTTAGGTATATTTTAATAAGAGTCATGTTATGTACAAAAGATACGCATATCTGCGCTATAAATCACGTAAAATAAACGAACTTCAAATGATAAGTAAGTTTCTCAGTCAATGGATTCGAGAGGACTTTGGTCCAAGTTAATTTATCATGTTAATGTATCGAGGTAATATATATTATGTATAATTAAATATAAAATGGACAACAACACAAAAGCCACTCAATTAAATATACAGGGTTTACTTAGACATAGGATTTTTTTATTTCACGGTTTCACAATACTACTAAAGGTTAAATATCTTTGAAATTTGCGGCCAATACCTACTACTCGATCTCGTGAATGAGGCGTGTGCGGCGTGTGCGGCGTGTGTGTGTCCCTTTGATAGGTGTATTTTATCTTACAACGATAATTTTAATAATTATTTTGTTTGAAAAAATAGCTTTTTCATTTTTGGCAAAATCTCTTTTGCTTCAATTGTATTAGGCTTTAATAGAATATTTTAAACTGTGGTTTCATTTGAAGTGATGACGACAAAAACACTGTAAATAATCGCCAAATAATACTTTATGGGAGCTTTAGAAAGCATAGATAATAAAATAGGATTAGTTAGTTAACCTAACATAATAAATGTTTCTTTATATTTTCATGGCGTTCTTCTTAATAATGTGTACCGAAATATTTAAGTATGATAAATTATCAAATATTAGTACTTTATAACATTAAGTACACGTACTGTTATAAAATTTACGACTACTTAAGTGACGTTAGATAATGTAACCCGGAATACCTCGCTTGTATATGTATATCGTCATTTAATCTTAATTTTTCACTTTGAAAATCCAATTTAAATTATAAAGATGTTAGAACACCCAGGCGTTAATTTAAATAGCTAAGTATTTGTTATTAGGATAATATTAATTTGTATTATTTAAACCATTGTGATTCTCAAAAAAAAATGGGAATATAATTTTACGTTTTAATAATAAAAAATATCTGTAAAATGCCGTTTTTTCTGACAGCTAGCAAGTTTTCTGTAAGCTGTAAGTAACTTTACGATTAAAGTTTTGCTGAATGAAACTGATTTAAATTCAAAAAATTTTTTTTTAAATAGGTAACAGAATAATCACATTCCAAATATATTTGTGCTCTGTATTTAATTATTTTAAATAAATTTTACAGATGTCTTTTAATCTCACAGAGTAATTTTTTAAATAAAGGTAACTGTATGCGTGAATTCGTTATCTGTACTTAATGCAATGATTCCACTCGCACTTCAGCGCCGGAGTATTATAGATTTATAATTTGATGTTAAATAAAATTTCAATAAAAATATTTGAGTAAATTATGTAAGTTTTTTTATTTTAATAAATTTATTTTTCTTTTTACGTAAACCATTCACAGATTCAACTATTTATTTTTGTAGGCATTAATTTAAAATTTTATAAAATATTAAAATAGAATTTCGTTTACTTCATAATATTATGCAATTCATAATTTGCTTTTTTTGAAATAAATTTATTTTAATATATTCTTTTTTTTACTTTCATCCATCGGGCAAAACTTGACATTTTTATAATACTAGAAAGAATTAAAATATGTTACCATAAATTAAATTTACTTTATATTAAACTAAAACACGTTTTAACCAATATGAACATAAAATGAAACAAATAAAATAAGTTATAAAATCCCCGTTTATTCTAGCATCACTGTTGAAACACTACAAGTATGTACACTATACACATATTCACACAAATAAATATAATAATAATGAAATAGTATAAAAAACAATATAAAAATCAACAGCCATCTTTGATAATCTCGCATAATACAAGACACTTTTACACAAAAAAAATAATAAAACGAACATTACATTTTTATTTTCTTAGTTATTGAGAAAAATAAAAGGATATTAATAATTAATTCATAAATTAACAAAAATGTTGATTGAATGATGAGCAACTATGCAAATTCTAAGTTTCCACACACGTGTATTAAAAATAGCCCATTTATATTTTTAAGACGTAATCGTCAAATATATTTATTAAAATCATCTTTTTTATAATTACAAATAAAACTGATTCATATATATAATGAAAAAGTTTTATTTTAACATAAAATACAGTTTATTTACATATAGATGACGACTTATATAAGATAGACAAATTATTATTATGATAATCATCACCATTATAATCATAAATTATTACCAATGATGATTGTGTACAATGCAGGCAAAATTTCATTAATTCAAGAAAGTTAGAGATCCTTCTAATGAGTTTACAATTCATTTTAATTAAAAAAAAATATCAATTTAAAAAAAGTTGAGTTTTTACGCAATTATTTAAACAAAAAATACTCTAAGAAAAACGTAGTAAGATTTGAACGTCTTTGAGAATATCGACTCGCGATAAAAACTGGAACTTGAGTTTGGAAATTAATGAAAAATTAATATCTCTCTCTGTTAATAATTTTTTTTAGACTGCATAGAAGTAGTAGTTTCTCAATTTTCCGCCTAATTTTTAAAATATAGTAAGATGAGTAGCGGAAGTCAACGCCGCCGTCAACAATAGTTCTTTGCCCGGTGAGTGGGGACGCACGGCTTTATTATCCTTTTAATTCTTAATATATGGACAACACAATATAATAAAATTCTTTGAAAACACTCTGATTTGGAGTTATCAGTATTGCTACAATTATCATTATTGCTATAATCATCACTATCATCATTTTTATATCATTTTAATGATTGTATAATGCTTATAATTACTTTTGGATCGGATCATTGTAATTTCACTTTGCGAACTTATGTTTTATTTTTGTCTTAATATAAAACAAACTAATCTAGAACCCAATATTAAAATACTAAAGTATTGTTTATTTTTTTAAATTCTTAATAAAAAATATAATAGTTTTACTCATTGAAATTAATTTTATTTCTCGTTCCTTTTTTTCATATGCTTGTTATTTAAACGTTTAACTTTTATCGTAGATGTTTTAATTTTATTGAACCTAAAAACTACTTATTTATTTTATAATTATATCAAAATAATAAGAAATTTGTAAAAATTATATAACGCAATATCTTTAACCAATTTTTTTGCATTTTGAAGGTTTTGCTTTCATGTCTCTTTAATAGTTTATAATAATAAAGAATTATTAATTTCTCACATGTATATAAGTTGTAAATAAATTGCTAATAGCACATTGTTACTTGTAATAAATCTGTATAATTTAAGTGAAATTGTCGTCCGTTAAGCTACTATAGACAATCAATTATTTTTTTTAGGTAATTGTACATTGTATTGAGAAATAAAAATATTTTATTACTACAAAGAATATATATCTAATTCATTTTAGTTAATTTTAGAGTGTTAAAATGAAATTATTTTTAGGATGGTCCCAATCATTACAATCATTTTTAGAAGAATAGGTAATAAGAATGTAACTAAAACTTTTATATTTCAGTCCGCGTCTAATTTTTATACGAATCTTATGATAGTATATCATCACTATCATTAATGTCATATTATTTCCATGAAATCACTAATAGTGAAACCGTCATCTAATGTAATACGTGCATTTATAGTTAAATACAAGTCAATATCACAAATGTCACCTAATCATCACAAAATCCATCACATCATCATATTTTAATGTCCTGCTACCCAATATCCATTATCATTACAGAAATTACCAACACATACTAATGATGCTATCACATCCACAGTTGGCACTTTATCACTATCATGGTTTGACGTGATGATCACTCGATGGTCGGTTCTTTGTCACTATCATGGCTTGGCGTGTTAGTGTCCGTAATACGTGGTACAATGGGTGTGATGGCTGGAGCGTCCTTCTCTAAGGTTCTAAACGACCAACCTCCGGCGCCATCGAATTCTAATACATGAGTGTGATATTTCCTGAAAATTTATAAAATAGTTCTATTAATAAATAAACTAATTTTAGACTTTAGAGACCAGTCGTGGCGCAAGGGCACAAATTGTTTTTTTGCCTCTACAGAAACAGAAATATTTCACTTTTCAAGTGGGAATCGAACCCACCCGTCGCGTTTACGGGCGGCACCCATGACTACTGCGCTACAACGGCCTATAACATTGTGTTGAATAGGAATATATTGAACTTACCAAACACTCGGACGGTGCGTGATGGAGAGTAGAGTGATTCCTTCCCTTATAGCTTCTTCGTACATCACAACTTCAGTTTCCATCGACACTGCGCTCGTGCACTCGTCGAGGAGGGCGTATACTGGTCTGTGAATTAATTTATTTTTAAAAAATTATAAGTTTTATAATAAATCATACTATTTATATAAATAAGTATTTGAATTTGTGTATGTGTGGCTGATATATTATATTTTTTTAAAACTTTATTATTTAAATACAGATAATATAAATATGTTATTTCTTTCATTATGTTAAATAATGTTTTAACAAATTGATATAGTATAATATGCTGAAAGGAAAATACATGATATTTGATTCGCTCGTAATGTCGTTTATGAGTACAAATTCAGCTTGGTATCACTGTAGTTGTGTTAATAGTAGCGACTCGCCTGTGGTAGAACATCCTAGCGCAGGCGAGGCGCTGCTTCTCCCCGCCGGAGAGTGTGGCGCGCCAGTCGCGCACGGCGCGCAGCCCGCCATGGCGCGCCGCGCACGCGTCAAGGCGCACCACGCGCAGCACGTGCGCCGCGCGCGCCTCTGCTGCGGCCTGCGCCTCGCCACTCGCGCGCGCCGGGTACGTCACCTGATCCAGCAGCGACCCCTCCGACATGTACGGCCTGAACAGACGATATTCAGTAGAGATTGATATGTGGATGTGGGTAGCTTTTTGATTTCCATTACCGCAAGTGATGGTTGTAATAATTAATAAAGTACTTGAGATTGGTATGCGGTGATATTACTAGGGACAGTTACCTATCATATAAAAAAAGCTTTGGCCACAATTGGACAGTCGCCACGATATAGAAAAATGACAGATGCTAGCGGCATCTCATGTGTTCGTGTAGGTAATAACACAATTGATTAAAACTGTTCTTGTTATTTATACATGTGTAGTGTATGTATTAAATATGTATTCAGTTGTTATTAAACAGCTCGTATAATATAGTAGAAGTTATCATATCGGAGAATTCAACGCGGGACACCAACGAGACATTGTTTATTATACAAAATAAACTGAACACTACAAACTAAAACATCCCGCTATTATGTAGGGATAGGAACTTAACGCTAGGACCCCAGGTTCCGACTGCATACATACGCGTAATACGCGTAACTAACCTCTGCGGTATGTAGAACATGACGGGGCGCGCGACACAATGCGGGGGCGCGCCCGCCTCGCCTGCGCAGTGCGCGCACTCACACGGCTTGGGGATGCAGAGCTCGCCGCCGAACACGGGCCAAAGACCAGATATTATACGGAAGAGGCTGGAAATAAAAACTTCACATTACCACCTGATTAACTGATAAATAATTCTGATTTTTGTAACTTTGCTATATTATATTGGTAGGCGGTTGTCATTTATTTGTTTAAAAGGGGGTTAAAATTGAAACCCAGCTAAGTGATTGACAATGGAGAACGTCATTTCTAATGTTACTCGCAAAAAATATTTAAAAATGTGTGGATGTATATCTTTATAATTCAACGAATACTACTACTATTTTATACACCTTATTCACCACACAATTGCCAAAGTATCTACCATTCAAATTTCATATTCTCTAATAGTACATTCGGCGTCGAGATCTGCCACTCAACACGTAATGCCAACAGAATTCAACAGAAAGTGGGGAAAGGACTGTCCTACTGACTCCTGCACCTTAATAACCAGACAATAAGCAAAGCAACATGGCATCTAGCGTTCAGTATCCAAATCTATAAAGTCTATACAAAAACATATAGAAATGAGTACAAAATGTTGCGTAAAAACAACATTATAAAAGCACAGGACGAATAAAAACGAAGACCTCCTCTTAAAACCTCTAATTATTTAAATATGTTGCTACCATGTAATGAGTATCGTCAAAAAGAACGGTATCGTGTCGAGTAATATAGCGTTCCTCGACATATAAATAATCCAAGACAAAGAAAAACTTCGAAAGCCGAATCAGTAGCTACTCAGATTAGAGCATTGAAAGAAACAAACACTTCGGCTTTGTAACACTAAAATATAAATGACATACTAACCTGCTCTTCCCACAGCCATTAGGGCCCACAATCAACAAATGGGTCCCAGGCTTAAGATCCAAACTCACGCCGCTGGCGACCACATCACACGCCGGGGTCACTATCGGCACGTTGCGAAGGCTTATGGAGAGATCCGTTGTGTACGCGATTTTACCTGGAATATATTATTAGTTTGTTAAATTCACAAAATTTTTTCATCAATATTTTTCACATTACTTTAGTAAGAAAATCGAGCACGCGATGATAATAGACACATATCAGTACAGATCCACACATGATCCACAAATGTGATCATGAACCCATGAGATCACACATGTGATCTCACGTTCACATACGTCATCATGGATCTACTCATGTGATCGCATATCCAAATAGGAGATGAGAGATCTACACATGAGATCACACGACAAGATATGAAACAAAAAAAAAACAGGATTTGACCCCACTCACCCTGAGGCACGGGCTGCCGGTCTCTAAACGTGACTTGGAAGCCAGTAGACATGGGTGCCGCGTGGACGGCGCGCACACAGCGGCCGCGCGCCACCTCACCGAACACCACCAACATGTCCGACACGCGTGTGGCGTAGCCGGCTAGAGTTACCACTTCCTGGGGGTAGGGGTTCAAATAAGAGGCCGACGTACAGCAAGAACACGAGCGTGTTACAGTAAAACCGATGGTAGTGGACTCGATTTCCACTTGGAGAAATTAATTATTTAAAATAATATTTTCATTATATCGAGGTTCGTTCACTCAACACTCAATGCCTATAAGATTTGGCAGAAAATGGGGAGCTGAATGCTTCAACACTAGGCTCTCTCTCCCTACACTGTTACACGAGGAATACAGCGTGAAGCTGAAAAAAACTAATAAGTCGTTTCTTCTTTACAATTTCAAGGTGTTACTCACCACTTAGGACAAAAAACACTTTTTTAGAAAACATATAAAATCGCTATGCTACGTTCAAATTTTTAATGTTTCCTAAAAAATATAATAAGTATATTGAACAAAATAAATATTTTTTACCTTATAACTGGACATGAGCCTCTCTATAGCATCTGCTGCTGAGTTGAGCAAATTTCTTGAAGTCGTCATGTACTCTGTTCTCTCACTTATACCTTGTCCTATAGAACCTGTAAAAATACACTTTTTTATATATAAAAATGTATAAACAACATCAATATTATATTTAAAAAATGTATCTAAGCTACTAAATATACCTAGAATACTAGTTCAACAAAAAACGTATTAAATTAAACCAATCAGTCAGTCAAATCTATTTCTAAGTAATTTGTTTATACTGGTTAAAACGCCAAAAATAGATGATTTAACATAATATTCTTTCGGGTTATAATGCGCATTAATAGTTGCCATCGTATGCAGAGGTATAGGCGTGACCGAAAATGCGACGTTTGTGGGTTCGATGAAACTCAATCCCAATCAACCCCCATCACCACTCACCATCAACCCTGCTCGCGGTCAGTATGGGCAGCGCCAGCATCACCATGCCGGTGCCGGACCACACGTACTTCATGCAAAACTGTTCCAGCATCACGTACCAGAGCTTCTTGTTAAATACTGACGTCATTTGTGTCACTAGCTGTTTGTAGGCGGACTGGAGTTGGCCTAGCTCCACCTTGGAAAGAAAAAAAATGTTTTAAGATGAGTTGGTTAGAGTAGGCTCTCTTTTTTTCCTTCACACTCTATTTATTTCTATATCAACTTATTAGTAATTTAATACCTTTTTTACTATGAATCTGAATTACCTTTTTACTCATGTTATTCTAATAAAATGAATAAAGCAATCATTTAAATTAAACTTCGAATAAAAACTAAATTATCCAAAAACCAGATTCTAAATAATACTTACATTATGTCCACCATAGAAGGCTACTTCTTCCGCATGGGCAATAAGCCTAGAATGTACGTGTCTTAAATTCGCCTTCATTTTAGCCTCCTCTCCGGCTAAGGCGCCGAACCTTGGACTAAGCAGTCTCAATAACTGTCCGGTTAAACATATAACTACTGTGGCCATGCCTGGACCTGAAATATTGATTATATTTTTGTTAAAATTACACCTTAGTAGCAATATTTGTTCTAAATGTTCTCAATCTTACTTTTTACAAGTATTTATTTTGCATCACATGTTACTTCTGGTTTACGTTTTGATTGATTTATTAAAAAGACTGTGTTATTTAACCTACACTTCCATAAAAAAATATATATTTAATATTATTGTGTAGAATTCCACCCAAAGTTGTCTCGTGCAATTACGCTAGCGCATATTACACAACGAAGTTGCTGAACATTATTCACATATTTATTATATATAAAATGGCATATTAAAAGTAGCTATTTCACAAATTTTCATTGCCTTACCAAGGAATATATTCCCCTTCATCTTACTGGAGTAGCTGGCAAGCGTCAGAACGATGAGGAGCAGGTCGAAGCAGGGCTTCGTCAGCGAACTGTATAGATGCGCCACCGATTGGGTGAATGTTGACACGTCTTCTGTTAATCTGTAGGTAGATTATTAGGTAAAAAGTTTTTTTTTAAGTCTCTAGATAAACTAAGTTACTTAGTCTATCAAAATTCGAATAAAATAATACAATAAACATGAAATTATTTGTTTCCTTTCATGAAAAGAGGAAACTTTGTGACACCAGAAAGTAAGGACCCAAATTCTTTCTTGCATACGAAGAACAAAGGAGAAATTATTATTGACACTTATTCCGGTAGCTACTTTCCGTCTTTTAGATACAGATGTTGCAAGCCCAAAACATCTTAAAGTATACAAGCGAGCTAATTTCAAAATATAAATATTTTTAGTTATGAAAATTCACATAGTTTTATCGTAAATCTCCTTCAGAGTACTGAGTTTCTAATTATAAATTATATATAGCTTCACGCTGTATCCCTCAAATAGCAGGGTAGACAGAGGGAATCTAGTGTTAAGACACTGCGTTCCTATTAAAACACTTTTCGAGACATTTTGTGTTGAGTGTAGGGATTAAACGCCGCACTTTGGCTCATTACCAGAACGAGGAAATGGAAATCATAATTATTTAATTTCTTCCGAGTGGGAATCGAACCCATAACCGGTCGCGTTTTCACTTGTGCCCTGCGCTACGACTGGCTAATTACAAATTATTACAATTAGATACCATGTATAACCAAAACTACTCATCATACACTATATAATTACTTGTTTATTACTAATAAATATTCTTTTAAAATTCAAAATATTTTTTAGTATACACATAATAATATTCTGATTAAGTCACCTATGATCAGCATTTTCAATCCTCGCATCAAGATTGGCCACGCGGTAGTAGGTTTGATTCTTGAAATACAAATTGTAGGCATGATTAACTAGCCTTGTTCTGAACGCCAAGGCTAGTTTGCTCTCTAGATATCGTATCATTGAGTTAATGAAGGTCGCCGGTATGGCGATACCGAACCACTGCATTAGAAGAGCTGCGAATGCTCGAAGATCCTTCTGGACTATGTGTTTTACTGAAAGAAATGACATAGTTATTTTAATATTTATATACTACTATACTACTAATATTTATATAATACGTGGTGCAACTCTTATGAGCCGATTGTAGTAAAACTAAATAAAAAAGAAATGCATTTGTTAAATGTTTATCTGCTAGATATTGCTATTCAAAATCAAACCTTATAAGAACCATATAGCAACCAAAAATTCTAGCCTATCTGGCAGATAAGACTGTCCGGAACTTTATCAGACATTGGTAGAACTGGCCCTAAGTTTCTCGATCTCGTTTGTATAGGCATAAACGCATTTCTACGTAAACAATTTAGTTGACAAAAATCAGCAAATTAAACTTGCAAGTTAGAGAACAATATTTAAAATTACGATCCAACTATCTGATATTTAAAAATCAATGGACTGCCAAGCGTCGGTGACGTAGGCTTTCCAAAAAATTATAAAACTAATATAAGCGATTAATTACGGTTTAAGAGTTAATTAAACAAATACCTATAGATCCTTCCAATGAAGCAACATATATAGATAGGAAGGTCCTAGAGAAGAGGCACAAGGTGTGAGCAGCTAGCAACGCCACTTCATGGCTTCGGAATCCTGGCACCATGATCTTAGCAAGGCTGATCAGTTGACGTAAGAACTCCAGGTTTAGGCCTGGCACGTGTTCCACCACAGATTGTGTTTCGTCTGCATCTTCCTGTAATGCATAGTAAATAATTTGCATTTGTGTAAATAATCACAAAAGTAAAGAGAGATAAACTATGTTAAAAATAAAATTTATATCTATATATTATTAACACTCATACAAATGTAAAGCTCAGATTAGACCACGCGGACAACAGTTCTCTCTACACAATATTTAGCTCGTCAACATAAATTTTATTTGTGAAAATGACTTAAATTCTTGTGCGTGATAGTTAAAAAGTATATCATAAATATATTTCTCACAAGTATATTTATTAGGTAGATAAAATGTTTTGTTAATTATATATTTAATAAAGAGTCTTTTTCGTTAAACATTCTTTAAGATTCATACTTAAAAGTAAGACAAATTATGTGATATAAATTACAATATTCTGTTTATTATCTGTATCCGCATCGCCCCTGCAGAGGGCGCACTGCTCCGCGCCGCATCGCCCCCCGCAGGT
>JBAIZZ010000318.1:466619-481310 GCA_037355905.1 Heliconius aoede | reverse complement strand
GAGATTATTGAAAGAGAGTATTGAAAATATGTCTATGCGTAATTTATACAATTTTATTTCGTAAATTGATCGAAGCTTGAGGAATGTAATATCTTTACACCAATTTCCCTCTGCCTATCCTGCTTTATACGGGATAGAGCGTGCAACCAACACAATACAGTGCGTAAGTACATGAATGGAAGCAAAGCAACAATATGATAGCACGGTAGCCTAATGTGACACAGCGGAGAGCAGCTATTGAATTATAGATGCACGACGACGTGACATCCATAACCAAAACATTAAAAGACGTTGGGAATATTTTAAAGTGGCGTGTTGTAAATTTAATAGGCGCCAATGTCCTGTCAATTCGGCAAATCGTGATTGTTTTATTGTATTTTTCAAGTGTTGTAGCTATATTAAGAGTTTTTAATATAAAACGAAACTTTCCGCTTCTTCCCGCATGGCAGGGTAGGCATAGGCAATATAATGTTAAGACATTGCGTGCAAAATAGTGAAACTTTTTTTTTAATAATATAACGAAGATTTTTTTATTTGACTTAAACCAGAAGTAAAATTAAAAATACATACAAGTAAAATTTAAAAAATCGAGTGTCTGTACATATTATATAAAAAATATGAAAGGATCAAAGTGTTTTTCTTCGCTCTGGTGTCAGCAAAACGCAGCGTTGAGTTCTACCACTCAACAGGCAATGCCTCCAGAATTCGACAGAAAGTGGGGAACGGAGTGTCTTAACACCGAGTTCCCTCTGCCTACCCTGCTGTGTGCGGGATACAGCGTGTAACTGAATCAAAGTGTCAAATGTTGGCACCACCAAGGTCTTGATTCTCAACACGGCTGCATGACGGCAGTGATACTACTGATTGACGTCAGCGTCAACTTAGCATCTTATTACTGTTACGCTAGCGAAATATAATTCAGCTCGTTGGTACGATATGAATGTGAATTGCTTTAATTATTACACGAGATAACGAAACTATTTTAAATATACATATAAATATAATATTTAAATATATGTGAAGATATACAGCGTGTAGTTGGTGTAATATATATCCGTCACTGATAGTAAATTTATAAAAGTAGACCAATTTTAAATCATGTCTTACTGAAAATTAAAAACGTTTTCTTTTTCAGTTATTGCTTTCAATACAACTTTCTAAAAGAGTTCTTTGATTTTCTATTTTTTTAGCTCAACGCAGTATGCCGCTTATAGCAGCAGTACCGCAGAACCTAGTTATTAGATATGGTGTCAAAGCCGCTACTTCAAGTGAGGTATCACATGATAGGACTTTGGCTTAGCTAAGTCTTAATTTCTGAAAAAGCTCGAGACCTTGCGCTTATCCGGTTTTCAAGAAGCTGTTTTTTTTTATCAAAAACTCCAAATATCTCTTACACCACTTAAAATACATTGGGAATGAATAGGACGCAGGTCTACCCTGTATATACAAATTTTAAGTTACGTAAGTTTTGTATATACATTGCATGCTCTCGAACTTGAATAAGGCGAACTATTAGTTTATAAACAGGAACATTTGTCACATACAATAATTACTCTAGAGGACCTTGCACTCGTAACATTTTAATTATTATAATAAAGCGAATGTATAATAATTTTCGTATCAAAATTACTTTAAGGTTAACATAAAATAATAAATATACAATAAAATATTAAAATTAAGTGACTAAGTAAATAAATTGAGTACTTATAAATAAAATGATTATTTTTAGTGACAGGTTCAATTGTCTACCAATTTTGCTACACTAACTACGAAAACTAGGGAACTACGAAACAATATTTCAAATCATCACTCTTTTTTACATTTTGAGCTCCATTTTAGAGATATACTCGTACAAGACATGACATGACAAGACATTTTTTTACCTAAATTAATTACTATCATCATAAATTTTAACACAAGCAGTTTTGGTGATTTTTTTTTGTCATAATGAAAATTAGTCACCGCTTGTATTCATTAAGGATTTTTGTCATTGACCTTTTTTTAAAATGTTGGCAGCAATGTTGTAATTGTTCGAACAAACAATATAGCCACCATCAAGGAAAACATAAACTGTGAAGCTGAACGAAGTGTCTTTACACTAGGTTCCGTTTGTCTATTATATTATATTATATTATGACGCAAACTATATTTAACGCATAACATTATCATATTTGTCCCACATTATATGTAAGCAGAGGTCTATAGGGTCAACAAATGATAAATTGTATTATAGGTTCACGTTGTACTATAATCTTGTAAGGGCAATTATCTTTGTGAATTAGCTTGTTTCTTTGCATAGGAATGCAACTATTAGTGTCTTTAAAGACTAAAGGTATAAATATGTAAATATAAACTTAATTATAAGTAAGACTGTCATGGCGCGGGGGCACAGCGTATAACTGTAAAAGCGACAGGTATGGGTTCCATTCGCGGCCGGGGAAAAGAATTAATACCATTTAGGCGCTTTGATGGAAAAATTTAAGTTTAAGTTCCACCATTCAACAGGAAATTTTTAGTGAGTGTTGGAAAGCATTCGGAAAAGAATTCTCGAAATACCTACGAAAACGGTAAATAGATGTATTTAACGTCTTAAATTCTAGGTAAATATAAATAATAGTAATATATAATTGCGTAATATAAAACTAGCGGTACATAGGACGTTATATCTATTGTATAAAAGTCACAGTCATACACTCAAGTGTCACAATGACACGCGTACAATAATAAGCTATCAATTATTCGATATAACTCAATGTTTATAGCTTTTATCATTTAAAAAGGATTTAACAGAGACGTACGTAAGTCTAGTACACCATTACTGTAGCCATATAGTGTAGATTTTTTTAATATTTATGATCTACTGATCTAACATCTGTTAGTCTTCGCTTAATTGTATAATAGACCGATATAATTGAAACTTATCGCTTTAAATGAGTGGAAAATAACATCTTAACTATCCATCATTTAGATTTTTAACATTAACATGGGGGTAATGCTGTAAGCCTTATTGGCTTCTACAACGACACCAGTGTTTTTCCCTGTCTTTAGTTAATAAAACTTCTTACACAACTGAGTTGCCATCGTATTATGCTATAATGCTGTAATAGTGCTATAATAGTTTTTTTTTTTTTTTTTTTTATGGGAGAGGACAAGGCAAACGAGCGTTCGGGTCACCTGATGGTAAGTGATCTCCGCCGCCCACGACCCCATGCAACACCAGAGGAGCCACAGGTGCGTTGCCAGCCTTTAAGGTGGAGATGAAGGGCACCGGGGCCCGGCATTACCTAATGCGAAACGCAGTAGCAAGGGCCACTACTTCACGCCGGTTTTAAGATGCCGGGGGTGGTATTAAATCCGGTCGAGTCAAAAGTAATACTGCATTATTATTTTATAGATAACAATTAAAAACTTCTTCGTGGAGGCCTAGAGGCGGAGGCTATCGTGGTGGATACATACACGTGGCGAGTGACTTAAAAACAAACGTCGCGATTAAAGGTTGAATTTTCACTCAGAAAAATTAAATATTAAATATTTTCATTTCCTCGCTCTACTGGCAAGGCAAAGCGTGATGTTGTATTCTCTACTGAACACGCAACGTTGACAAAATTCGGCGGAAAATATAATGAAAAAATAGACATTTGCAAATTACGTTTACATTAAAGTATACTTAATTTTACCTTCGAATATAGAAAAATGCGCAGATAAAAACGAAGATTGACAAAATGACTATATAATGAGAATTATCTCATTGTATTGTGTTTTTTTTGTTTCATACAGTCAATGTGAAACTCAAAAATACATAATAATAAAGTAGCTAAGTCATCAACAGATAATATTTTGGTAACCTTGTGGCGCAGTTCAAGGCGTACTGTGACGCATTTTAACGTTGCCATGACAACCAAATGTAAACTATTATTGTAGGTTTTTAAAGCGGGCAAAAGCCAGAAGAAATCTCGTGTTAAGACACTCTTAGGAAATTGACTCGACATTCCATTTTAGTTAGTTCCAGTTATCAATTATTCTATTTTCAATTGTATAACTGTTCACTTAATACTGAGAGAGTGTGTTCTTATCGATTAAATTATACATAAAAATTACGAAAAAAATATAATTTTGAATAAGTAAATACATTTTCTTTGTGTATTGTGTAAATTCAACATGAAAAAAGTAGTTCAATTGATGAACTTAAAATATTATATATATTATATATACAAATTGCACTGTTGAAATACAGGTAAATTAAATATTATTATAATTGGAACGCGACGAAATTACTATATTCAAACCACTACTAGAACAGTATTTTTGGAATAAAAGTCGTACAAACGTCCATCCTCACAATTTTTTTGCTTTATAATATATTATTTTTTATCACTTTTTTAATTTAGACAAAAATGTAAAAACTTTGATGTTATTTAATTAGTGACTCATCACATACATTATTACGTTACACATCACCGTTTTTGCAGCTAGCGGAAATCGAACTCACAGTTACCTCAACAATATACGTTTCACGTTTCCGTATGCGGTCATATTGACAAACGTCATAATCACCATACGTGTAATAATATAAATTGTTTTGTCAGTGTTACATAACGTTCACTTATCCTCCTATTATTATAGCTCGTGTCGTTAACAATCCTTATAATTACTACTTACGACATATTTAAAGTAAAATTAATAAAAAAATGTGATGCAAGTGGTTATTTTTCATATTTTATTATTAAAACTAGATATTTTTAGATTGTTGTGTAAGCATAAATAAAAAGAACATTTCGTCGCACGCTTGTGCCCCTGCAGTTTGTTATTCATTTATTTATAATATTATAAATAAATAATGAACTCTGAAGTTATAAATAAAAAAAATGTCTAGCTCTAAGTCAAGTCAGGTTCACAGCTTTCCTTTTGTTCATTTTAATTACATTACTTTAATTACTTTAATAAAATATTAACACTAAGATAATCGTACGTAAAATTATCATTTAGTATTATTTACATAACTTTACTCTAGGCTATTGGCTATATTTGTCAAGACCACAAATACAATCATTGTACACGCTAAAATTGATAATAATAATTGAACCCGCAACAACCGCCATAAGAACTTTTCTAATATACTAATAATCAATGACCATCAGTCTGTCTGTACGAATACTTGTGTTACACAGCATTGCACATAAAAACCAGTAACCGTGTTTCCACAGTGACCGACCACAAAAAAGTGGGTGCACTAAGTAGGTTCGAGAAACTTTTTGTACCGCGACGCAAGTGAAAAATGCATTACGAACATTTATTGGACGGTATTTATGTCAATTATTGTACATTTTTTGCCTTTCACTTTGCATGTTACTTGTGAGACGTATAAAATATTACTTGTGACGTTCGAAACGATAAAATTATTACTTATTTTCATATAGTATATATATTTTTTATTGTAAACAAAAATCGTATCCTTGCAAAGCAGAGCAATTTTCCACTATATTTTTTTCCTTATTCTTCTCAAGTTATTAAGCTGGAGGTCATAGGTTTAAATCCCACAGAGGACATCAATTTGTGTAATGATCGTACGAATGCGTGTTTAAGCATACATTTATATAACTATATGGTTAGCTAAATATAGATTTTTTGTAGGTACACGCTGTATGCGGATACAACATTAAAGACGTATTTACATAGCAAAGTAGGATGAGGGAACATAGTGTTAAGAGACTCCGTTCAGCGGAACGGTTAAGGGTAGCGTCCCTTGAATCACGAAGTAATTAATACAATTAATGTTCCCAGTGGAAATCGAAGCCACGACCAATACATTTACAGCACGCACGCACGCATAATCTTAACTTTCAATAACAAAATGAATCATTTGACAAGCCATTTCTCACTTTCCAAGATATTTACAAAGCCTTTGCCACATACTTACTAGGCTTGTTGCTAGGACTATCCCACTCATTCTGGATGAATATAAATTAAGTAAGCGTACACAACTTTTATGTAACAAACGAGTATCCAACATGACATTGACTGAGAAATTAAAATGTTTTGAATGAAATATCAGACCTTGGCAGCTGTGATAGCACCGGTGTCGAGTAATAATAAAATATATACTTACATATATGGCACCAGAAGGTCTTTCTTTGTACTTGAACATCGTAAGAATATCAAAATTATAGATATTATTAAAACGTAATTGAGATCGTCGTGGCCCAGGGAAACAAGCGTGTGACTGTAAAAACGACGTGTTTTGGTTCGATTCCCACTCGGTATAAGATCTCAAAAATGAACGGAAAGTGAGGAACGGAGTATCTTAATACTGCGAGTATCTTAATATCTTTGATTATACTAACAAGAATTTCAACCATATGCAGATTCTTGAATCCTGGCGTAAAATGAACAATGGAGTGTCTTAACACAATACGAAGCCAAAAAGTATTAGTCATTTCCATTAACAGTTTAGTTAAGGTTAGTTTCCTTTGTCTTTTCGCTGAGACACCGTCGTCATTTTGAGTATGATTAATCTGTAAAAAGTACAGTGGAGAAGATTTGGATTCAGCAAGAAGCTAACAAAAAAAAAGACATTTGGGATATAGTTGTCAAACAAATCTCATGTTTTATGAGCCCTATTCGTATATTTAAAATTATTTTCGTAAGAAGAATTAACAACGGTATATCGTGTCGCAATATACCAAACCGGTCTCTCATCTAAGGCAGAGGACATCACACAGGAAGTCACATAAAGTTACAAAATATACAAATATGCCTGTAATTATAAAACTATTCCTCAGCATCATTAATATGGTGTTCTCGAAGATCTATCAAGCACTTCTCCGAAACACTCATGGTCAATTCAATAGATAAAGGACTATTTATATTTTTCAAATATAACCCACATCTCAGTTTATTTAGACTACATTATTTAAACGCACGAAAATCTAAAGACAGATGACAGATGAAATGACGATAGTCTTTGGATTCTCTACACTCATGAGTAAGTTGTAGCAATCATAGTCGCGGAGGCGACCAAGGGGGGATTTTTAAAAAAGTAAAAATCAGTCAAAAACATGTAAATTGGCTTGTTTTAATAATAGAAACGTAAAATAACTGGCTTCACTTTCTCTTTACTTGCATTCAGAATGCATATTTTAGATACCTCCATTGTCACGCTTCTGCTCAAATTGCACTGCTATCCCGCGAGCCCCATCACGACACCAAAAGTACGGTAGTAAGTAGAGCAAGACGCCAAGAACAGTAGAGAAGCCAAAGAACTTAAGAGAGCAGAGCTAGAACTTTTATTAAGACACTTCAATCTTTCCAATTATTCCAATTGACATAATTCAACTTCGCGCTTTGTGTTACTATGTGTAAATAAATGATTCTTCAACTGAGAATCGAACTCACGACAGTCCACAGTCTGACGAAGTGCCACTGCGTGCTTGGCAGTACTATGAAAGAGAAAGCTTCTGTTTGGTGTTTGGTTATCATGCACATTTTATGATCTTAGAAAGTTAAAACTTGGCTTGAAGATAAGTTATAGAGAATGTTCCCAGCATTAAGCTGGAATTTTCCTAAGTTCCATGTCAAACGGGAAAAAATGAGATATTCCATTTTAAAAGACTACGCAAACAAAGTTCATCAATCAAGTTAATTACTAGACGAAGGCTTTGTACCTACTACACCTACCTACCTACTACTGTACGGTGAGAAAACCAAAGCGTCACACCAGTAAAACAAATATTGTTGTTTATTTGAATTTTCCCTTTTATGAGAATCAATAAGGATAATACATCATATTACATGTAGGATTTTATTTATTATTTTCCTATTTGAAGTGGTGCTGAACATGAGAGCTTAGTTTTAGTTTTAATAAATAAAGCATCGTGACCCAGTACGTCAACCAGTCGTGGTTGTCCTGACGTACTGCTTCTTCTAGAAGTTATGACAGCTGCGCTGATTTGATATTAGGATTTTTGTTCTACATTTAATTATTTTCTTTCTGAGTGAACATTACGAAAAAGTTTAAAAAACATGAATTTGATTGTTTCACTAACGTGGGGAAAACAAAATTAATTTTAATGTAATCGATGTATAAACATCGATCATTTTACAGTCTGCAAATATAGAGCCCTCGCCACACAGTGAGTGGCACGTGCGTGCGACTGTGAAAACGACGGGTTATGAGGAAAACCTGGGTACAATTCATAGTCGGAGGAGTAATAAAATATTTTTCTTTTTATTTTTTCGCACTGGTAACGAGGCAAAGCGCGGCGTTGAGCTCCGCCACTCATCACGCAATGTCTCCAGAATACTCTAGAAAATGAGAAACGCAAGTATTTCAATTGGAACACTAGGTACCTAAGTTCCCTCTTCGTAAGAATTAAGGAACTGTACCTTCACCAATCCCGCGTACACTAAACAGGAATCGAACCCACAACTGTCGCGTTTACAATAGAACGGCGCTGTAATAATTGGCAAGCTAGATTTAGAAAGGCTTTTGGTACAAGCAGTGTTGTAGGTCTAAACTAGTATAATAATATTAGTTGGCGTGTCCCCCCAAATCAGTCATAATCAACTTTCACTGTGTCTCGCGAACTTAGAAAGTCTTTACCTACTTCATCATTTTCTAAGCCACGGCAAACATATATTTAGCAAATGTATAAAACTTGTTTTAAATTTGTATATACTTATGTACATATGAATAGAAGTATTGGATTCTTGAATACCTGTAAAAACTTTTACCTCTGCGCCACAAGAGTGCGTAAACGCAACAAGTTTCATTCCCATATAATATTTGGATTCTATAATTCTGTACACGCAGGTTATGAAGTCACAATATAGTTTTTATTTACATTCTATAGCATTGGAATTAAAAAACAAAAGATTATATTTCTTATAATAACAGATCTAATTATTTACATTGTCTGTTTATATTTACATTGTACGTTAAGTGGGAGAACCCAACATTACGACGCGTGCAAATAAACGACGAAGGAGCTACAAAATAAAGAATTTAATAAATTAATTTAAATAAAGTAAATTGAAATATAACTTTGAAATATGCTTCTTAACAGTGCCTATAAGTAATAAGAAATGTTAAATTTGATTTAAGGTTCTACACTGCAGAGTACGCATACAGACTGTTAAATTTATGTTTTAAAAATATCTAAGAAACCAGTTTTTAAATGTTATTTGCTATTTATATGATGAAAATAGAAAAAATGTCATGTAAATGACTAAACACGATGATGTTTATTATACTCAAGTGTAATACAGACGGACTGTATTACGTATTATTGAATAGGACGGCGAATATTGGATATGAACTCTGAAAGCACACTTGTCAGCCCTCGAAATGAAAGCTTAAACAAGCCCTTAGAGAGGCTCACTGAACTCTCCCAAAAGACGTAACACCAAGATTTAAAAACATTAAGAAATTAGACAAATGTCAACAAAACAAGAAAAGATACAGGCACAAAGAATATCTTAGAGTATTATTATAGGCCAAACAAAAAAAATCACACTAGGTAAGTTTCAGTTCTGGATACGAGTACAGTTATGGGAATACTTTTTTGTTATGGCTACGGAGCTCCATAACGTTCCTGATTTGAGTTGAGATTGAGTACTTATTTGAGTATTATACTTTCTACCTATATTGTATTTATAAATTTCTTTTATTTATAAGAGCTTTAAAAATTAAAATTTTTTAATAATTTAAAATATTTCTCTTATATAAATAAAGAGCTCAATATATATTAATAAAAAAAAACATTGTTTAGAAAAGAATAAGGAAAATTTGCAAAATATTATAAATATTAATTAACAACCTTGATCATTCGTTCTTGTTCATGAATATAAACAGATTATTAAATAATTGTTTTCTCTTTTCAATTTATAAAACTGTACAGCTCTTTCAAAACGGAGATGTCAAGCTAAGGCTGCAACAATCTTACTAAAATATCAAATTAAAAAAATTCGTTAGATATTTGAATCAAAGATAAAGTAAAAAAAAAATTACAACATTAAATTTAAACATACATATTATACATATTATTACTAAAATAACAAAAAAAATAATCTTAAAAGGTAATCGTAATTATCCACCATTTATCATGATATTGAAACATTTTTGATAGTGTTTGTAATTACATAATTAAAAAATAAGCGAAATGAAAAGATAATTATAAAGTACTAGTCGTCGCCCGAAATTTTGTTTGGGTGAACTGTAACATTTAGAAAGGGAAATTCAGTTTTTTCCATTCCATTAGGAGTGTCAAGCACCTCTATACTCCCCGAAACCTACATGCTAAATTTTAGCGTTCATCACTTAAGCTCATATTTATAAACCACACTCGTGTCTGTGGTCGATCTTGAGATGCCGTTTTCATTCAAAAATTATATACATATACGAATGAAAATAACGGAAAAGTTTTATATATAAATTAAAAAATAGTATTACGTTCTGATATATATATTTAGATCTTAGCTGTACATTTAAAACTATCATAATTTTTTAATTAATCAATGGTCTGCAAAAAATATCATAAAGCTTTTTATGTCCCTTGTAAAATTTACGCATATGGAGTTAGCTGGTTTACGAATTATTATTGAAGTATCTGAAAGGTTTTCATTTTTCCTTATTTTTGTAATAAAAAGAGTAATAAAAATTTGCGCGATCACTGCACTGTATTTATAGTTACTTGAAATGTGACTGAGACATGAATTATACAAAAATGTTACGAAAATATTATTTATTAAAAATTATTGAACATAAATTGATCAACATTTAAAAATAAGAAATATAAGAAAACTATATTTATTTTTTTATTAAATATAACCCAAAAAATAAACAACACAAAACGAAAAATTATAGCACCTTTTATAATAACAATACAAGACTAATCGAATTATCAGACAAAGAGCTGTAGCTTCGGTGCACTGAATAGAGCGACCTTCTACGACAATATAGAGGCGTGATAGTGACTGCAATAATCATAGGGACACTCACCGGGGATCATGTAACAATCACAGTTATCACACCACTATCACAAAACACGATAATCTTTTATCTAAATCGATTTTGAATCGTAATTGTTAGGAACAGAGGCGTACGTCCTCACCGACGGACAGAATTGTACTGACGTTTCTGAATTAAAAGCGATATGACTTTGCCAACTATTTAAGCGATTTTAATAGTTTTGTTATATACAAAAAAGGGTCAAATTGGTATATAACTATATTAGTACTATGTCGTTGTATATTATTCGTGCGAACACAGAGTTATCGTATTCTTTGATTTACTGTTTTCGCATTTACGTTTAATGAAGCTATCATCATATTATTTGAACGTATGTATTATATGTTATATATGATGCGTTATATTTTGCTCTACATATTACACAAGCCAGCATAGTTGCGACACTCCTGGCTGAAAGCGGTGACTATGAGTTCACATAGAGTATAGTACGGTCAACAAGTCGTGGCCGCCCTAAGGTGCGGTTAACTGAAGTTTTGCTCAATCTTCACTCGGTAAGATAATATTTAAAATTAATAAAAAAATTAAATTCAAATCTGCAAAGGCGTCTACAACTAACTACAGTGCGGCCACAACTTGGTAAACGACCAGTCTAATATCTCTATCTAAATACTTTTTTTATAGCTTCACGCTGTATGGAATAGAAACTATAGAAAAGTAATATGTACATGGTAGTAGAGGGAGTCTAGTGCTATATCATTCTTTTCCCCACACAAACCATAGTTTTAGAGACATCGTGTGTTGAGATGGCGGAAGCCCATAATCATCAAGACTGATATTGATTTTAAAATCAATTTACTAAGAATATTAATTAGTAACATACAAAATATTTACATCACGTCATCCGCTTCTAGAGTAAATTCGAGTTCACGCCTTTTCACACATAGCAGGATAGGCAGGGGACACCCAGTACTAAGACACTCCGTTGCCCACTCTTCACCTAACTATATAAGCATTGTGCAAGAGACGCAAGTAATCTAAGTCGAAGTAGGGAAGTTAAATACAACGATAACTTTCTCTAGGATATCAATCAATCACTCAAATCAGCGTGTTCAGGTCCCCTGCTGAACATAGGCCTCCCTCCAGGTACGCCAGAGCTCCCAATTCTCCGCCCGCCGCATCCAGTCGAAGCCTGCAACTTGGTTCAGGTCGTCGGTCCACCGAGCTGGAGAGCGTAAATTACACAATGGTACAAAACAAAAAAAAATTAGATTCTCTATAGTCTTTTGTAGTATTGTAATTATTTTTTTTTTGTATTTATTCTGCAAGCGAACGTAACGTTCGCATGCCCAATAAATAAGTAAATAGTCTACACAATAACTCAGCATACCTGACACCAATCTACTTTAAAAAAAAAACCAATCTACTTTAGAATAAAGATATTGTTTTATCTCCAATTCTGTCATAAATTAAGAAATAGTGAGTCTTCATTTTTAAATATCGTATTCATTACTTTATCTGCAAAACGTCTAGTACATTAAATGATCAAATGATAATAAAACAAAAAAAAGGTTTTGTGCTTTTTGCCTAATACTTAGAGACGACGTTTCTACTTTTCACGTTTAGACGTTGTGTGTTGGGCAGTGGATCTTAACGCTGCGGTAAATAATTCATACCCACCATACCAGTCCCACTAATTGGTTGGGACAGATATAGAGAAAATTCATTTTTGTAAACTAAAAATTAACGGCATATTTATGTATAATCATGTATAATATATAATCGACAAAAAACTTAAAAAACTTGGCACTATTGTTGTTCGCTTACTGCGTATGATTCAGAGCTTTCGTTTGATTCGGACGGACGATCGTGAGAACAATGAAGGAAAGAAACCGGAGAAGTGCGAGTCGGACTCACACACGAAGGGTTCCGTACGATTATCTATAAAAACGAAAAAAAGCACGTTTGTTATACGGGAACCACGTTAAATATTTTATCTAATTATTTATTTTTTTAATATTTGCTGTTATAGCGGCAATAGAAAAACATCAACTGCGAAAATTTCAACTGTCTTACTGTAATGGTTCATGAGATACAGACAGTCTAGTGAGAGGCAAACAGACAGACAGACAGGCGGGCAGCGGAGTTATAGTAATAGGGACGTTTAATCCACTGGGTACGGAACCCCAAAAAGGAAAAATAAATAAACTACATAGCTTCGCAATTGATCACCAACGTTGTATATCATTACGCCTACACGCCGTCTATTCTGGGATAAATAGGCCTCTATCACTTGTATGGTGCTTTTCAAGAAGAGGTGATTTTATTACATTGTATGACTGTTTGAAATTTGTTTCGTGGTCAGATAGAATACAGCAAGAGGAGAGAACATTATGTTAAGACACTCCGTCTCCCACTATGTGCCCAAGTCGTTAGTTGTTAAGTCCACACTCCACACCACGCTTAGGCTGCCGTAGCGGCAACTTTAATTAAAACATAACGTAACTGTTTGCCTAAGTTGAAATCGAACACACAACCACCCCGTTCATCGTCAAACGATGATAAACTAACGATATATCGTATTAAGAGGTATTCTATGTGTCGAAATCGAACCCAACATCGCATTAATATATATTAACTAGATCACCTAGTAATCTAAATTAAAAACACCGTATAAACTGCACTTTGAAAAATTAAAAGAACTATTACCGACGATACAAATAATTGTTTCTGCGGCAACATTCTCATGTGTTCTAACACCGTTACACGTTATAACGGGCCTCTGTCTCCGCAATATTCACCGTTTTCACGTAAACGACTGTAACGAGATTTAACCAGAGATCACCTACATTGATAGAAAATTATAATACAAAGTCTGCCGTTTTGTGTCAGTCGTATATTTTATTATCAGCTTCACGCTGTATCCCGCACAGCGGGGTAGACGGGGTTACTAAAATACTGCTAAATAAAACATTATCATAATAGTAGGACGCATTAAAAAAATGTTATCAAAGCTCAATGTCCATTATTTATCACATTAGTTGTACCTAATTATAAGATAAATATATTCATATAAATTTCCGCTTTTAATTTTATTATTAATTTATTGAATATATTTCCTAGGCAAGTTTAGGAGGTTAAATAAATAGGTGGCGAACGATCTGAAAAAAAAGCAAGTTTAAGAACAATAAACCAAACATAATAATCGAAAGAAACTATTAAAACTGTAAGTTTTCAAGAAAATGTATGCTCAACATAATAAAGAATAATAAGCTGTCGGCAGTAAATAATAATCGAACCCGTTACTATGATTGATTGCAACACTTCCTTCGTTTCCCCCATCATCAATAAAACTGGAAAGTTTTAATATACTCTGCCGGCATTCAATTTTGTATGAATGTGTCAGGAAACATTACAGTTGACTGAATGAAAGTGTATGTGTACTTTCATTCATTGTCCATATATACCTCCGGAAATAAATAAAATATATATAAATCACTTATTCTTCAAATAGCACAAGACATTTTTTCATCTTCATGTGAGTAGGGTAGGTAGGCAGAACCTAGTGTCACAACACTCTAAGCTTATATTTCTAATGAATTAACTCATAACTATCCTTTTTCAGTTAGAAGCCGTTCCACTGCGCCTACATAAAAATAAATAAGTTTGGTGCAGCCTACAGAAAAAGGGTCCGATAGATGTATATTTGAATAATAAAAAATCTAATA
>JBAIZZ010000318.1:429860-466609 GCA_037355905.1 Heliconius aoede | reverse complement strand
TGTGTTTGGTGGGATTGGAAGGGAATCATCCACTATGATGGGCCACACACATCTTTGGTGACTCGTCAAAAACGACACAAACAAAAAAGAAACGAGAAAGAGAGCTCTTTTTACTGTACACGAGTATATAACTTTACTCCTTGGTTTTATGCAACGAAAGGAACTTGGCTGTTAACGCGCCAAGCCGACCGTTGCATTTATTTCATGTTACATAGATTATTAAATTCAAATGCAAAAATGAATCTTAACTTACTAAAATAGAAGTGCATTTTGTTTGACATGCACAATACGAGTACACTATTCTATTCTATTACATCGGACATGTGAATGCAACATCCACTATGAAAAGTTAAGAAATATTTATTTATGAAGATCGCATATACTACACATACGCTGTCGAAAATTCATTGAAAAGTTACCACTTTTTCCCTCTGCATATTGTTCTTCTTGCGGGATACCGCGTGAAGATACAAAAATCATTGCAGATGCTTATAAGTTTTGTTTATTTCCAATATTTATTAAATTTGAAATAAAATACTATCCAACTGGAATGACAGTTGTGGTTTCGAGTTCGAGTTGGGGCAAAGAATTTTTTACCCACTATCTTTTTTATTTTATAAAAAGCAAAGGCTGTTTAGACTCACAATCACTTTGTTCGGTTCTCGACAATCTATATAATTATAATTTTTAAAATGTAATTCTTATATGAATATATATATATATATATATATGCATTTACTTAGCTACAAAATATTTCAGCGATTAAGTAATTTTTATTATTAAATTAATTAGAATACAGTTTTGAAAATCATGACTATTTTTGTTATTTATTAAAATAAATTAATGTAAAAAAAATACGAATAAATTAATGTTTTGGTTAAAAATGATACAGTGTTAAAAAAAACCATCTGAGCCACAATGTCTACAGAGCGTACGATTTATGCAAATCCGTGACAAATTCAACCAATTCAACTCCTTGCAATGTGTATACATAAAGTATGAACAAATACATTATGCTATATGGTCATCATCATGTTAGCAATAGTCGTTTACATCATTCTTCTTAGTTTCTATTGAGATTTGCCACCCAAGACGCAATATCTATAGTCTGAATAGTCTGCAATGATAAACGGAGTATCTTAGAACTAAATTTCTTTTTCGGAACTTAACGCAGAGCTTTATCTTGTTACCAGAATTACCAGAATAATTATAAGCATTATCTCATAGTGGCAATAGAAATGACTCACTTCGTTTCCGCTGCCTACTAGGGCAACTAGCCCAAAAAATTAATATATAACCTATGTAAACAGATGCTTAAATGACAAACTTTACTCTTAGCGCAGCCAAGAATTTCCAATCACTTGTATAGATCGCCTACAACGTTTCTTATTCTTATGCATTTCTATTTACTTTCTGGTTATTTCATTTTAAAATTTAGTTAATTAACTTGAGGCAAGTCGTGGCGCCGGGCACAATATATTCATAAGATGAACAATTTGAAGAGTAACGTACGGTTTAGATGTAAGCATTAGCCAATGCGATAGACACACGGAGAAAGGTAACTAGACCGAATTGCAAAACAATTTCGAAAGATTCGCCGCGAATTTGAGTAATGACTTTATATCACTGTGGAAATCGATAGGTGTATACTTTTATCTACATGGCGCAATATATGATATATCTTTCCACGTCTCTTAGTACCTCAGTAGGAGACTCAAATAATTGCGAATTTAATTTAGAAAAAAGTAGTAAAATTGAAAGATGGACCGAGTAAGTTATTTATGGCTCCTCGGAAATTTAAAATCTCGTTGTGCCAGCACCTTACTCTCCCAAAGAGTTAAACGTCTATGATGTGCCAGCACCTTCCTCTCCCAAAGAGTTAAACGTCTATTAACTACTACTAGAGAACCAATTGACGCGTATAATAATACGCGTCGGCTTTGCCATGGCAACGTGTATGCCACTTTATACATAAACACACACATAAAATAGTAAATATTCTATAATTCATTCATATTTTTATAAGCATTATTATTAGCGTTAACTCTCAGGGTTTATGAGGTACAGCCTGATGACAGACGCACACACAGACAAACAGCGATCTTAGTAATATGATCCTGTTCATCTTTCAGATAGAGAACTCAAAATTTAAGTTCCTGCTTAAAAGGTCATTTTGCTTTTGCTTAGCTTATCAACACTCTACATTCATTAATTTAACAATATTTAAGACATTAATACAATTATAAATATATAATTTCTATACAATAATTCCTATATAATTCATATATCCAATATTAGCATATTTATAAAGAAAATATTAATTGATTTTATGTAAAAACATTAACAATACAACTATAAACTACTTTTATTTTCGTCAAACATCAGAAAAAAGTTTTAAGTGAACAAAACTACATTCAAATCGATAAAGCCGCATAGGAAAGTATATATATATTTGCAATTATTTTTTTTAAATTAAAAATTATGATATATTACCATAGATACCTATGATAATACATACGATATAAAACATTGCGGTTTTGCCTTCCTCGTACTTACGTGACATTGACTAAGTATAGTTATGGTAAAATGAAGCTAACAAAAGATATTCCTATAAACATAGAATATAAAATAATACTATAGATCCTGACAAGGTATAATATTTGCGGACGGAAAATTATTACTATCGATGTATAAATCGTAATTAATCAATATTAAGGTAAAATAATTACACTCGATTATCATAAAATTAATCAATCTTTTCATAGCAGCTACTACAAGACGGTCAGGGCGGCCCTTCTGCAAGTTATCGAGGGTGCGGGTGTTTTAGAAGACACCCTGGTACACCCTGAAGGTGACGGTGCACAGCATTAGACGGGAATTCCCGCGAGGCTACGTAGTAGCATGCGCGAGCAATCTTGCGATATCTTAATTACATGGAGAGTTTACTGCTGGATTTAAGTACCCCACAGTATCGTTCATTTGTATTTCGTACGGTATACATAATTAACTTGCACTCAAGCGATCAACGTAAAATTAATTTTCTACCGTTAAAAAAAGCATTATAATAATGAACATGAATTATGGAATTTCCACATGTCGAATTTGTACCCACATCCTTCGCATAACTATAATTTAATCAACACACCTCAACTGCGCCATAAGGTATATTCATACGAGGTGTCATCAAGAAAATTGAAACCATTTCACATACATATATATAACTAAATACATATTATATTTGAATTAGGTAGACATATACAAGTAATACCTTTTAAAGGGGGGAGGCGGGGGGGTATGACAAGGAGGCACTTTTCGCTTCAAACGAAGCAATTCCAAAGTAAATGTCGCAATACATCTGGAAACAACAAGTGCGCCTGAAATAGCCGCAATTACTGAGGCGACTCGTCTTTCTGATATTTCAACAAGAGGCGAACGTAATTTACTGAATGGACTCTAATAAGAAAATTGTTCTGATGATTTAAATATTTCGTGTGATGTTCATATAATTTTTTATTTTGTAATTATACATTGCCGCAGCCGCACAAGGTGTTACTACTGTAACGCGACTGTTGTGGGTTCGATCTCCACTCGAGGAAGTGAAATATTTATTAACGTTTATATTTCCATTACTTCGCTCTTTCCTGTCGTGGCAAAGCGCGGCGTTGAGTTCTGCCACCCTACACGCAATGCCTCCAGAATTCGGCAAAAAGTGAGGAATGGAATATCTTAACTAGTTAAAAGATAAATGTCCGTTCATATTTGTTAATATAATTTTATAACAAATTGAACGCTAATTTGTTCCCTAGTTAGCGCAATTACTTGCTCATTTTTAGAGAGGCATTTAGTATAGCCTGAATGGCCTTAAGCACTCCCGCAACGGAAGTCTAACCCAGATTAGACGCAAGCCCTAAGGTTTACTTAGTTTTGCAATTCGTGATGAAATAACTTATCTACACTGTACACGATTTGAAATATTATATTCGAAATTAAGAGTTATATATTTTGATTTCGAATTCGGCAGAAATTGGGGAACAGAATGTCTTAACACGAGGTTCTCTCTGCCTACCTTACTGTGTGCGGGATACAATGTGAAGCTAATTTTTTTATTAAGAGATCTCTTTATATACTTTATTAGGTGTGTTTCTATATTTTATTAGATCCAGGCTTATTATATCTTTGCAATAAAATGTTAAAAATTAAAAGATATTTAATAAGTTAAAAGCTTAAGTGACAATACAATAACATGATGTCATCGAGCTGATCTGATGATGGAGCCAGGACCTAAATAGCAAAATGTTTAATACTAAATTATGCGATTATATCGGTTTAATAAAAGAAAAAAAGATAAAAAACAACGTAAACATAGAATTATAAACTGAACTCAACGACAAACATTGAGTTGTAATATTAGCGCTAGCTAAGGAGCGTAAGATTTCAAAACACATGTCGCATGTTGAACGATGTCAGTGTGTCAAACGCGTTTGCTTTCCTATGAGAGCTGTCAACGTTTGATTCCTGACAATTTTCCATTGCATATTTTTTGTTTGACTATAAATATTATACTATCATTGACATTTTGATATGTAAATACGAGTATTTATACTTATACTGGTTATTTTTTTCTCATATGGTTGCTAATAATTTTATTTAATAACAACATCAAGTGGGGAACAGAGCGTGTTTACACCACGCTTTGGCTGCTATGCAAGAAAAAATTCACGCAGCTACAAATATAATAAACAATTTTATATAAGCTGTCGTGGCCAGTGGCGCAAGTGTGTGACTGTAAACGCAACGGTTGCGGGTATGATTCCCACTCGAGGAGATAAATTATTTAATATTTTCATTTCTTCCCTTTGGTAACAAGGCAAAGCATAGCGGAAATTTGGAAATAGAAGGGTCTTAATGAGTACACTAGGTTCCCAGGTTCCCTTTACCTATCTTGCTGTGTGACGAACATCGTTTAACATAATTGGCTTTAAATTGTAAAAACAGCACCAGCTGTTCAAACAATATTCATAATTGCGACGATATTTATTGTTTAAGGATTAAGTTTAAAAAATTCCATCCATTGCAAATAGTGCTTGATTTAGCGAGTAATTACCAAATCAAAGGTGTGAAGTGTAAAATATTAGTCGTTAAAATATCCCACGTATTGTAGTCGTGATACGATTGAAAAATATTTATATTAACCTTATAAGATGAGAAAGAAATATCAACTATCGACGTTTACTTATTGATTGGACTTTTTATTGAGATTCTATCGGCAATTTATGCACGAAGGCAAAAGCCCGACGTTGAGTTCCGTCACTCAACACGTAATGCTTCGAAAAATTCCATGATAAGTGGGGAACGGAGACATATTAAAAATTAACTTAGTCATCAAAGAATAATAACAATAATAAAAAAAAAGAATAACATATTTTTATACTTAAATTTATAGATGTTAGTAGAGTGATTTTTTAATATTTTATTTTTATTTCTTATGGAGAAAGTAATGGAAAATGAGCGTATGCGTCACCTGATAGCAAGTGATCACTGCTGCCCACGACCCCATGAAACACGTGTTCAATGAAATAATTTTAAGTCTGAACTTCAAATTTAATAAAAAATTAAATAAAATGGAGAGAAAAACAAGGAAGGTATTGCAATTTTTCCTTTTACAATTTAATGACGAAGTTTTTGGAAAAGAGTGAGATTTCATTGATAATAATAAACTGTTTAAAATAGAATGTCTAGTATACAAGATCTAGATAAGAAATAGTAAATACAATGTTGTGCATTGTATAAATTTTATAATTGCCTTTAACATTCTAATTTAAACAAGTACTACGGTAATTAACTTTACTAACACAAGTAACTTAATATATTTATGTTAAAATTATTCACAAGACGAGAAAAAATAAAATTAAATCATATGTTAGTTACGTCTTTCATCTGATTTTAAGATAACTCTATGTCTCATTTAGATATGATGAAGTTAATTGTTGTATTTCGTGAACAAGCACTCTCACAAACAGAGAGTGGAGAACGAAGTTAAAATTAAATTGTGAGACATTGTGCGTTAAGTGGCGGAACTCAACGCTGCAATTTGTCTTGTGACCTACGCGAGGAAATGATAATATTAAATGATCCATTGCCTCAGGAAGGTATTGAAGCTACAACCACCAAATTTACAGTCCACATGCTGTGCCCCTGCGCCATGACAGGCTCGAGCTGGGCCACCGCTTTGTACATATAAACGTACACATAATTTCATGAAATTCTCGTGTGTGGTCGCACAAACACAGAGTGCATACATAAAGTGCGTCGAAAATATTTGCATTCTTCGCGTTAAAAGTTTAAATATAAATATCTACTATTACTTTACAAACACTTCCAACTTTCAGAAAGGATATTTAGCCACTTTTAAAACCAAAAACAAATAAAGGACAGTTAGTTCCTTGACAGTTGACACTAGATGCTAGATTTGTAGTAAGTACCTAGTTTTTTTTTACCTCCACGTCGTTATTCTGCACATATTGGCATAGGCGGAGAAAAATGGAAACCTATTTCGTCCCCAATAAGACACTTCCTTTTCTCACTTTCCGTCGAATTCTGAAGGTATTGCATGTTTGAATGGCTTTGCCTCGTTACCAGTGCGAAGAATTGAAAATATTAATATAAATATTTCAATTCCTCGAGTGGAAATAGAAAACTTGTGGTTTCGTTTCCCACTCGGACGACCGTAAGCCCTATCGCGTTTACAGTCGCATGCTTATGCCTCTGCGCCACGACAGGCCGCATCCTACTACCTAGTTGCTTGGAGAAAAATAAGACATGCAAATATATAGAAAAACAAAAGCTTTACAATGCTTATAGAATTTGAAAAAAAAATACATTTTTTGGATGTCAAGAGACGCAACTAATTAACACACTTTAAAGAAAAGTGTTATTCTAAATTAAATGTAAAAAAATATATAAATGTGCCAAACGGGACCAATCACCATGACGCTGCAACTAGAAAGTAACCCATAGTTATGGGTTCATTGCCTCGGCCTTGCTGTCTAATCATTACTTGTACCTATTACTTTGCGACTAACCAAGAACTTAGGTGGGTACTATAAAAACGTAAAATACGCACTGTATTACCTACCTAGCGTAGCGTAATTAAGGCACTTCTTTCCTTACTGTCTGAGATACTGCGCGGAACTTAACGCCGCGCTTTTTCATTTAACAGAGCAAGAAAAGGAAAATCATTCCTTCTCCTACGTGGCGCAGAGGCCGAGGTTACCCAATGGCACAGCGTCTGACTATAAAAAAACATGAGTGTAGGTTCGACTACCCTTGGCCTAGAACTACAATATATTTTCTGTAAATCTTTTAAAAAAGTAAAGGTTAGTGGAAGTGAAAAGAAAATCGATGATAAATACTTAATTTAATTTAACAAGAAATCCGGAACCAAAAAAAACATACTTATATGGTACCTACCATAAAAGTCTTTCAGATATTGATCCGATAAGAACAAATAATAAAAACAACTTTATCTTAACCATTGTAAAAAGCACCATAAGAATGAATTACGGGGCCCTTTTGATAGTGCCTTTAACTCTATGTGATATACAGATACATTTATTATTACAATTATTTTCATTACTTTTGTCAATTTTTGTTATTTCCTAGACAGATCGTGCATACATACTATTTAAACATGTATAAAAATATTAATATACACTCTCTCTCTTTTCTTTGTAGGAAACGGAAATTATTTTTATTCTGTTCAGGGTCATTCAGTCCAAATGCCGAAGCTTTGTCGGTCAAGATGCATAAATGGATTCATTACCATCAAATCAAGGTTAATGTAAAACAAAATTAGTTCAAATCACTCGCGGCACAGTTTCGTCATTCGACCCTTTTAGTCGTATACATTAACGCTTGAGAAGTTTTTACTTACCTACTGGTTCAGTACCACTAGCCATCACAGGAATTACTGACATTTTTAGTTGATTTTTGCTTATTGTATTTTTACACTTGTTTCGCTGAATGTGAAGCAGACAGAAAAATCTAGTTATAAATTAAATCGTATATTTTATGATCAAATTTAGGCCAGTATTGGCGCATGGTCTACATGCTGGGTTCAATTCGCACTCAGGGGAATGAACTGTTGCCGTTTCTTATATAATACACCGACAAGAAATTAATGGTAAAAACAACGTTTAAAAACATCACATTTAGCTATTTTCTTTGTTTAATAACTTCATATTCTGATTTATGAACGGTATATAATATAGATTGAACCTAATTGACTGACTGAACCTTCAAAGCATCAAAATACAAATGCTCTGTCCAAACAAAAAAAATTATAGTAGTAAGTACATACTACAGCACAATATTATATTAAATTTTGCAAGTATTATTGGTAAATATGAAATTGGAAAGAAATTCTATCTTGACAAATAAAACTTATTTGTGGTGGCTCTTTTTGTGGGGCCCCATGCAGCTCCCCGCCTGCCTGTCACACGTATATCGTATCCTCTTTTGCCTCGTTTCACTGTCATCAACCACTTCATACATGCCCGGGCCCCTGGACGCCCCATGTATTTTAAGTGACCTTTCTCCAGTATCATCGTTACTGTATTCTCGATTTGAGATCATCTCCAACCTGTCTTACTATATAAAACTTACAAAAATAACTATAAAATCGATCCAATAAGTCCAAGGCTTCAAGACCAAAATACCACTATGCATATCATTAAGGCAAATAATAGTTTACTACGCTCGCGTGTTTATATAATAGCAGGTTAATATCCAAGAAAATGAATGCTCACTTCCGCCTTGTGCAGTAGTTTATATTATACTTCACAGGTACCTAAATTTAGTTAACCATTTAACTTGTCAGTTAAATCACTGGCATTGCTTGATATTATTTTTTCAGCCCATAGCTGTAGCAGAACCTAGTGTTTAGACACTCCATTCCCTGATTTGACGCCAACGTATTATATAGAACTCCCCAATAGTATACAAAATGCCGGTAGCATATTCATTAAGTTTTGTTATTGCTGAGATCCCGTACCGATCAGTCATCTGTAAGGGGGAATTTTTATGATAGTTAACTTTTAACTGCGTTTGGAGTAGATGGTAGTTCCAGGCTGTAGAAATCTCATTCCTTTAATGTTTATTAATATTTAAAAAACAATAATTTTTAGAATAATAATTGTTTTATTTAAAGTTAAATAAAAAAGTAAATACTATATTTTACATAGTCCGTGCAATATGCATATAGGCCGTGACATTTAACTGATGCAAAATAATTATAAGAGCATTACGTAAACTTTAACTTACCCACTTGTTAATGTGCAATAATATAGAGATATACAATCGGCGCTGCTCAACGACGGATAGTTTCTTTTTTGCAATATACCTCTTAATACAAGAGAGACGTATCAAGGTAATCTTAAAAAATAAAAGATAGGTACATATTAAATACACACCGTCATGGAGCAGCAGCACAGCGTCTGAATGTTGGTTATGGATTCGATTTCTAATTAGTTACATTCATTTTCTCGCTTTACTTACAATGCAAAGCGCGACTTTTAGGTCGGCTACTCAAGTCGCACAATATCTCGAAAATTGGGCGCAAAGTAAAGTTTCTTAACTAAAATCGTAACCTCCTACTGTCGGCTATAAAAAACAAGGAACACATCATGTTTGAATAAAAATAAATATTCCCACGATTTGCGAGCAGATAAAATAACACTTTAAAATAAAATTTAAGAAATACTTAAATCGCCATCTTTGAATTTACTTAAGATATTTATACAAATATAATAGTTAGAAACTTTCTAGTGTAGATAGATAGACGTGTATAAATAAACAAAGTGTTTAAACGAATAATCTAAACTGTCGCCATTATCTCGTGGATCCATATTGAAGTAATCATTTCATACAAACAATAACATAATGCGATCACGCGATGTCTTGAAGAGAGTACGTGTTTTAAGTTGTTTAGATAGAGATTAGAAAATAACCGTCTTTCGTTTTACGATTTTCCACAGGATAATGATTTATTCGGAAAAAAACATTTTTACACGTTTTCCATTCGCGCCTAAATATCTATAAAATTTAAATAATTTATAGAAACTAATGTCGTATGTACCCATGACCTAGACAGAAGGTACTGCAGTAACTATAATTCAAATAAATATATAACGATTTCGAGAAAATTACATATATACTCGTACACATAAATGTATGCCTATAAAATATTAGCTAAGTACTTAGAGCTGCGGACGATAGTTCCGCAATACACAACCTTCGCCGAATCCCTTCACTGCAACCAAACTATGGTTAACATTCTAACCCTAAATAACTAAATATTTCAACGCTTATGAAATGAAAAATTTCAACGACTAGACAGGAGGTGCATTTTGTACTCCAAAATGCACCTCCTGTTGTGTCAATTTTAACGACAGCTCGTGACTAAATAATTTGCAGTGTTTAGGCATACGACTTGCGTTCAATAAAATAGTTTTCACAAATAAACCATATAGCAGTGTAGGCAGAGGGAACCTAATTTTGAAGACAACTATTTGAAGATTTAACTATTGGCGAGGTGCAGTCATCATGGCTTTGTATAAAAGCAAACGTTCACAGATAGACTGCCCAAGCCATAGGGCTATCAATTTGATTAGCTTGGGTAGTAAAGTTTATGCTAAAATATTAGCGAGAGGAATGCAAGAGAGATCAGAAAGGCTGTTGTGAGAAGCCTAAGTGGCTTTAGACCTAGAAGAGGGTGTAAAGATCAGATCTTTTCCCTCTGCATGATCACCGAAAAATTTTTGGTCGTTAACCAAACATCTGTGCTTTTGTGGACTTGGAACAGGCGTTTGATCGGGTATTAAACAAGAATCTAATACGTCAACTGGTTTTTCAATTTGTATTTGGAGAGATAAGAGTTGAACAAATGCAGTGGTATATTTGGGAAGTATGTCCAGTAGAGTTGGAAGATAGGAGATGAATGCGGAAAGGCGTGTACTGATGCCGGTAACAAGGTTAATCGTGTTTTATCTGCATTGATGAGACAGCAAAACGTCAGCACAGCTGCACAATTGGCCGTACACAATGCAGTGTTGATACCGACATGTTATACGGCAGCGAAACGTGGGTATTACAGACGAAATATTTAAAAAAGATCAATGTTATGGTGGTTATATGAGATGCAATGTTTCCGTAGAATATGCAAAGTCAGCTTAGCTGATCGAAACCGCAATTAAGAAATACTCAGAATGGTAGGTATTAGATGATGGTGGTGTTAAGATACTAAAGGAAGGTCACGTGATAAGCATGTAAGTGGAAGAGATGAAAGAGATATGCACAGACCATAGCATTTGGTGTCTGTTCTCTCTGACTACCCTAGTAGGGTACAGTGTGAAGCTATCTTAGATTAGAATAAAAAAATTTAATACTCATCTTTCGAGATTGACAATGTAATGACTATAGTTAACTTATTTTCACAGTTACTCTGCTCGTAGTAGACTAAGTGCATTGTTGTATTCTGCCACTCAATACATAATGTCTCAAAAAATTTTGCAGTGCCTGAGGAATGGACTGCCTTACTACTATATCTCTGCCTTCCCTGCTATGTGAAAGGCATGAAGCTGCTAATCAAACCACAGTTTGTTTATTATATTTTCTTTGTCCCTAAACACAAAGAAACTTTTCATTGTAAAAGTGACTCATCATTTGCCACATTGGTTTTTATTTATCTATAAAACACTTATTTCACTTAACGTTTTAATATTTAATAATAGATAAAATGTGAAGCATAAAAAAAAGAAAAAGAAAAAAATATATTCTATTTTAGAAAGTTAGTAGTAATATTAAATACTATATTAAATGAGGTCGTGGGATAGTGGGACAGCATCTGCCTGTAAATACAACATTGTGGGTCCAATCACCAAGGTGGGTGCTATAAATTGCCATTCTCAATTTTCAAAATTTCATATCTACATTGAGGTAAACAAGGTGCAGCATTAGATTCTGCCACTCATCACACAATTTCTTGAAAACTTTGCAAAAATTGGTAGCATAACACAAGGTTCCTCAATTCATTTTGCTGTGCTTTTTCTATTTTAAATAAATTGTATGTTAATTTTAATTAATAATTTTATGAATTATGTTTTGATTTAAGCACAGAATAAATAATTATTATTTTCGATAAGCTGATCAAATTTAAAATATTAAATTAAAGAAGTAGATGTATATTTAAAAGTAACAATTCAAATATACAAAATGCACAATTATGTTCATTAATACAATCAGAACCCAATTATTAAAATTTAATGATCCCATTGACTGAGCAGAATTATTTTCCTATAATTATAATAATTACTGTTTGTATATATGTGTTTTGTGTTTAATAATGCTATAGTAAAAATTGTGTATAACTTATAACAGAATATTTTAGTTAATCAATATAGAGTGAATTACAATTTAGAATATATATAAATGTAAGTCTAATATATTGTTTAACTATTTCTGTTGTAGTTTCACTTTTATAATTACTTGCTAGTTGCTTGTAATTATAAAAGTGAAACTATAGTTTTATCAGATTCCTATTAGTGCTATAATAATGCAATTAGAAATAATAGAACAAAGTAATAAATATTATACAAGAGAAAAATAAATGTTTTTACTTTAGTACTTACCTAATTGAAGTACCATAAATATTGGAAATCTTCAATAATCAAATGAAAACACAGAACAAATTTTAATGTTTACTCACAATTAAATTGCTTCAAAATCCCAATCATCTAGGATTACGAGAGTAACACAATACGATAGATTTATTTATTATTTATCTAAAAAACTTACTTAAAATAGAGGCCCTTTTTATAATATTTTATAAAATTATAAACGAAATGCAATGTAAACAAAGCTGATTTTTGAATACAACTCAAATGCTCAAATGACTAGTCGGTAGTTGCCATTCGTAATTCACTTTATGTTATAAAGTCTTCGTCTATTTCAAACGTTTAAAAAGAACAATTCTGACAGCGGAAATTAATTTAACCACTATTGACGTAAAATTGCAGTAATTGACCAATGAGAAGCGTGAGACAAAATCGATTTTATTTGATTATCCAATCATAGTACACCATAAGTTGCCATTAGTAATAAATAGTTTTATTTTTCTTTTAAAATTTATTACTTAATAAATTGCATATTATACTTATATTATGATGTTGTTTTCATATTTCAATGCTTTATATTTTTTATTCTTAAATAAAATATGCACACACATACCTTTCTTCTTTAATCAACTTCGAAAATACTTAAGAGTAGAACATTACAATTAATTTGTTTCGATTTTTATTTCAAATAATTATTACTTAAAGTTACATAATAAAGAATAAAAAATAAAATAAAATATAAAATTCCTTTATTTAGTCTTCTTTATTTCCAAAGTTTTTAACCTTTTGAAGTATGCCGGTTCAAATAAATTACAAAAAGACATGAAATTTTAAACTTAAAGTCAGTAATTTATGTTCTTAAAAAATATTTCTATATCAAGTTTATGAGGTTCACATTTCTAAATTGATTCTTGGGAATTGATAACGAATTTGTTATTCCCAATGTTAAATATTTATATTTTTAATTCTACGCATTATATTAAAAAAAAATTATTAACATACTATTTTGATAAAAACACTAAGCGCACTAGCAAATTAATAATTCATAACGCTTCCTTATTTTTGTAACACAATGGTGTTAAAAAAATCAAATAGTGCGCCATTTGCATCTCACGCCCAGTTTGACGTCACTGTACGGGGTTCTCGAGCAGCCTTACCGCACCCTATTACATTTCTTCTAAAACGTCATAAGCAGATATAGAACGGTTTTCACTACATCCTATTACAAGGCAATAAGGTGGGTTTTCTCATGGCCTAAGTTTTAGTTCATTATGGCGGGTCCAGAGGGCGCAATCGAATCTATCCACAGTAGCGCAGAACTCGCCAATAGAATTGAAGGAGCTTTGACGCAATTTGCAAATGGACGTGAAAACTGAAAAGGATTGAGCTCGAGGGTGTATGTACTACTAAATGGTGAAAGATTCCGTGTTAATAACTTTTGAATATCCAGTTTAGTGCAGTGTTTGTTGGATATATACAAAATGTGCCAAAAGAAAAGGATCCAATCTTAATAGTGGTTTAGGAAGCGCCCGAAAACCACTGGAGGATCTATCGCAAGAGACTTGCTGATTGTGGGGTAAAGTCGTTGAATATTACTACTTGCAAGCTTAATTTATTGTCAATATTTCATAATGGTTATATATTTTTCATGTTTTTCACTTTTGGGTGTGACTCGAACGAATTCGATGAACCTTTGAAATGGTCGCCGGCCGAATGCGTGGTAGATACACCCATGTCTGAAATTATTGTTACTAGGATGAATTAATCAATTCAGTTGCTACTATATGTTGATAGTATCGCCTAGGGGCCTACTTTACGGAAGGATATCCTGAATTTGTCGTAAACTAGAGGTAGCTAGTGATATATAATATATGTATATTTAAGGCACGGCCCTGTTATATAGAAGGACATCGATTCGTGCGTTCGCCTTATCAATATGTAATTTTCCCCCATGTTTTGGGCGTTATTTGTTACTATTCGTTTCAATTTCGCGGATTACATCTGGTAATGGTCCATATGATTACATATTTAGTTTTTATGTAGATTTCTTCACATATGTAAGAAAGATTTTTGGGATATATCCTTCTTATTTACATAATGTATGTTATATCCACGAAATGTAACATATATAATCATAATTTATTAGTATAATCATATTAAGAAAATGTGTGGATAAGGTATGAAGTAATGTTATTTTAAACATGTTATTAGACATTTTAATGATTTTTTTAGGCAGACATGGCCCAACATAATACAGCACATATTTTCTAGTCATGACAACGAAAATATTCAAATATTAATATTATACAGTGTAAAATATATTATTTAATTTACACTTTTATTTCACAATTTTGCATACTATGCAAAACGGCGGAACTCAATGTTGCAAAAAAAAATCCTCGAGTGGGAATCGGACCCACAACCAATCGATTTTGCAGCCCACTTTGTGCTCCTGCACCACAACTGACTTCCATATTGCACATTACTAACATGAATATGGCTTAATGATTTGCACCTACTGGTGAGTAATTGTTATTGTTACAAATTAAACGCTAAAATTAATTTCAAAGAAATATATTTTCGATTAGCTTAAGGATGCAATGAGTGGATTGAAAAATGTTTTATACAAGGAAGATTCTTTGTTATTCAAAAAATAATAAAGAATATAAATGCCAGTGTCTATGGTAGGTTACTTTTAGCTTCGTGCCGGATTCTACGTATAGCAGAGAACTCCATTCTCTGTGGCTGATTCAGTGGTAGAACAGAGTATCATGCTTGTAATGAAAATAATATGTTACTAGTACTGGTAATAAATAATATAACATTTGTTACTTTTATTACAAAATATTGCCAACTAAATAACACATTTTATTAGTTTTATTTGACATTTAAATTACAACACAAATTTGGGAATAAACTACACATATAATGTGTTGGGAGTAAGAACTAAATCAAGAGCATAATCAAGTGTCATGACTCTTATTAACCTCCATATTACAAGTTGATAACTGATAATATGATTTATACTAAGTTAAGTGTAAACTTTGTTTAATTATTGTTTTTTTTTATAAATACAAAACTTAAGAAACTTTTTATAATAAACATTAAATTTTGTATCAAATGAAATCAATTGCAACTTTGCAAACAAAACTGAACATTCACTTGAAAGTGTAAAGTTGTACTAAAAGAAATTTATTTAGTAAACTACACAAATAAGGATAAATTTCTTAGCATTCCATCAGATTCAATTTAACTGGTCTTGTATTTCAGGGTATTTGAAAAGACTTGCACCCTGATGGTAGACTTTAAAGAGAGGGGCCTCAAAAGGGGGCAAGCATATATATCCTTTATCATGTGCTTCCCTCCGAGGTTGTCTCTGCCAACATTAAATTTGTAATGACAACTAGTGCCACCTTAAATATATTTTAAGGAATGAACTGATTATAGGGCTAGATAGGTTGAGAATTATATTAAGCAGTAAACATCAAATGATATTTCAAATTCATGTTAATACTTATACATAATATCAAGAAAGCTTTTCACCACTTCATTGTATAAAAAAAATATTATGTACTTTTTTATTTCAATTGAAATATAAGTATAGCAATTATGTCTGTAGGTTTATAGTAATTTTACCCTATATGATACCATAAGAGATTAGCCCTCCATCTGCAACATCCATACATAGAATAGAATGGGCCATTACTGACATATTGTTTTATTTTTAGCAATTTGCATCAAAAAACTTCCAGATATGGCATTCTTGATGTAATGGTAACATATTTGAGTTAGTAGCATTTTTTTGGTTTGTCTTATTTAATGTTTTATATTCAGGTATTTATTTCTTATTCTAAAAAGGTCTTTATAGACTTGCTTTCTGATGCCCAGTACCAATAAAGTTCTCTATTGTGAAAAGAATGATATATCACTCAATTAATTATACTTAAATGTTTTATATAAAATAAATTACACAGGAGTGGCCAGCCTTCATGTTTTAAACTGTCCACAGCAGGGTAAAACCTAGTGTTAAGACACTCCAGACCCTACTTTTCGCCGAATTCTGGAGGAATTGAGTGTTGAGTGGCGGAACTCAATGCTTTGACTCTAGGGCAAAGATATGAAAATATAAATTTAATTAAATATTTCATTTCCTGGAATGGTGATCAAACCCAGGAGTTCCATTTACAGTCTCTTCGTCACTAACCATTTCGTCATATAGATCTATAATATATATATTCACAAGAAAATGTCTGTCTATTGTCAAGTTTGTTGAACTTAGAACTTTAACTTCAATGTTTGCAATTGTTATGTTTCTTGTTGCCAAGGTACGGGGAATACCCAGGTTAACCCCACTGTTACCTAAATTGAATAACCTTTTTATATGTTCATATTTGGATTAACTATAATCTGTTTGATAGTAAGTCACTGGCTACTATCCAAAATAATTTGGGCCCATATTGTGTATAATTTAAATTGATATTTAGCTCATACATTATAAGAATTATTAGGTTTTTAAAATTTTTCAAAATTGAATTTAAATTGGGGGCATCAGGACGCAGGTGGGCACATGCATGTAACCTTGCCGTAATAGTGACGATTGTGAGTTCGATACCCACTTGAAGAAGTTTCGTTAAAATTTTTTTTTTAGGAATTAAAACACTGAAATCGAATTAAGGCACGCCATTGAGTTTCTCCACTCAACATGCAATGCCTCAAGAATTTGGTGGAAAATGGAAAGTGGATGGGTCTTATGGAAAATATAGTGTCTCAACACTAGGTTTCCTCTGCCTACATAGCATATTAAATTAGTAGTTGATTTGATTAATGCAATATAATAAATTACAGATCTATTACATCTATATCATACAGCAAAAAGGAACCATTTTACATAAATGTTTTAATAGACGATTTGTTATTGATGACTCAAACATTTATTTCTATGAAAATATTCTCTGAGACCTAGTCGAGCAGGAGCACAAGAATGGGACTATAAAAGCGGTGGTTGCGGATTCGATTTATAGATTTTCATTTCCTTACTCTGGTAACGAAGCAAAGCGCGCTATTGTGTTGGGCCTCTTAACACTCAATGCTTCGATTTTTTTGTTCGTTATTAGTGGAAAAATCGTTTGACTAATTGTATATAGCGCTTAAGGGTAATATGATACATTTGAATACTAACATAGATAAAATCATACTTTCTTATGTATTAACACAATATTTCAATTTTAAGTTCTATATTTGTGACCCTCATGTTAATTCTATAACTTTGTAATAAATTGGCAAATAATGTTCAACTAATCAAAATAAAATATATTTTTGTTTTTTGTATCCAATCCTCCGTGGATTATTATAAACGTCGCTATCTAGTATTACCTATAGGCATTAGGTAATACTAGATAAAATAATAATAGGTAATACTGAAAGGAATAACATTTTCAGGTTTTTGTTTCGATGTAATATCAAAGAGCCAACTGTTGCCCATAGTGATGCAGCATTTATCATTACTACATCGAAATTTTGCCATTTCTTAGGCAGCTTCTTTTATATATTGGAGGTTTGCCAATCGCATGAATGTGTGTAGAAATTATTCTTGATTATTATTTATTATAGAGCCAAATAAATCAAAAAGAACTTGCATTTGTGTAAAGTAAATGATTTTGTAAATGTAATTAAATTTTAGTTAGTAATTTCATTGCAGTAAATAAAAGAATGATTTTACAGTAAGTTAATTATACTAACATTGGCATTTAAATAAAACGTTTTAAGTTTTTTAATCTCCTTCCAAAAAAACATATTATTTATAACTTTGAAAAGTATACATTTTTACAAGCACATAATATTTGAATATGATCTGCTCAGGCTTTCCAGTACACGTCCTTATTTTCGTAAGTGTATATTTGTGTAAACCAAAAATCATGTTGAGATGTTTTTTTTTATCTAAATTTTAAATTTTAAAAGGTTTTTCCCGACAACAATAATTTTTTTTATAGAAATCTCTCGTGTATAATTCAAAAAGGACGATACAGGCTTATAGTCTTTATAATATGAAAGGTGACAGTCTCTTTATCACACATTTTTGATTCGTCTGATACACCATTGTTTGCCTTCCTATTGATGATAACCTATGAATGATCGATATCAATTAAATGATTTCGATTTAAATCGATTTAGAAAGTATTGGCTTGGAAGAAGAAAGTGTAGTTTGTGAAGATGTGTTGTGTTCATTAAGTCTATTTATTGAGTGCTCAAGTGTTTGTCTGTTAGGCAGTTTCGGTTAATTTACTTGACCTGTCAATGTCAATTTTAAAGTAAATTTGGAATCCCATGTAATACCAGTTCATGACGTAAAAATGTAAATTAGAAACTATATATATAGCCGTATTAAAAACCCTGCTACGTAAAGCATTGATGTACGAAAAAACAAACACTACTACATTTTATATTTAAAACATTCGCATTTTTTATCTTCACAGTTTAAATTGTTATTTGAAACTGTCAAAGAATGTGAAATTATAGTTTCGATTATTTATCGATACCTAACTGGCGAGCCTTTCAAAATGGCGGATATCCATCCACTATCGATTTTAATAAGTCGCTATGCAATAAATCATAACATAGTAACAGCTTTGCAACTGAATTGCAACGCTACCTAGAATATACAACTAAGTGACAATTTGCAAAAAAATGGTCTTTATCTTATCGATCGTTGGACGTTATAATTATAAAGTTATACATTAGTATGTCAGTTGTAACGTGTTCGATGTCTGTCGGTGATATTAGTTGGCTGACTTACCTCGAGTGGTCGGTGCGTTGCGCGCACTGCGCATGTGCAGTGTATGGACCCCTGGAACTGGGAAATCTAGGTAGGGTAGGGTTATTGCATATGCGCTGTTGTTTTGTGCTGTTGTAATATTGTGATTTCTACTACTAATTCAGCTCGTGTCGTGTCGTTTCTTTTTTTAGGGCATTTTGGGTTTTAAACATCTTTTATTCATTTATAATGTTAATTAGTCATTAAGTATGTAGTTTTAATACACTGTTTGTTTAATAAATAATAAAATATATAACATTTGGTCACTTTGTTCATTACTGCGCCCCACCCTTCAATACATCTATGGCGTGACACTAGAGAGTCGTAAAACTGCATTTGCACAAGTTTAAAGTGCTTTAGTGTGTTAGACACGCTAATGAGACAATTACAGTCGTTACTTCTAAATCGTTTCAACGTGAACCTTAATGTTTTAAAAAAATTAAAAGGTCTTTTTATATCTTTACGCTGTATCCCGCATATAAGAGTTATAACATACAAAAAAAATCCGAATTGGAATTAAAGTATTTGTATTGATTTTATTAAAAAAATTAAGTAATACAATATCATTGTCCAAGAATTATTCAATAAAGTAGTAAATCAAGCTTATAGATCTATAGAAATTCTGGTCACATTACAGTGGGCCTAAGTAAAAAAAATCGAGCAAATTATTTAAAATCTCTTGCCAGAGTTAACTCTGAACGAGGGTTCATTGAGATTATTACATGATGTAATTTAGCCTATAGCGGTTCACGATAAACCGAATATCCCACATAAAAATAACTTTTTGATTCAAATCTGTAGTTTCTGAGATTAGCGCATTCAACCAAATAAACTCTTCAGCTTTACAATATATCTATAGATTTGTTTATATATCTGGAATATTATCTATATTTGAATTTGGGTACAGATATATATATATATATATATATATATATATCTGTACCAAAACGGCAATTTTAAAATATGCGGTACACAGTTTCCTTGATATTGGTTATCAAATAAATTGATTATTTATTATGTTTTTATAAATAAGGTAATTGGTTTGGAAACAACCTTGGATCGATGATAGGCATTGCGTTACGCATATACCATACCACGTATTTGAGTACATATATATTTTTATTAATATATTATAAGTTTATAGCTTGGTTGATTAATTGTATAAGTATAATTAATAAAAATGTAAGATTTTTTTTATATTTCCACATATCAGTCTGTCTGCCTCTTGATTGGTAGGAAACTAAACGCTGAACTTCTAAAAACCACTTAGAGTCGTTCTCTTTTTTTTTATTTTAGACAGGCCCATTCACGGCAAGTTCTATACGAGTGTGCGTCAGTCATGGCTAACATAGCTATTGTTCTTAAGAAAGCCGCAGCCGCAGTGTCCAAAATGGTAATTTCTGGTCGGCTCTACACAAACAAATACAGCTATTTTTGTCTTATTTCGGAATACGTTTTCTACTCGCAAGTAGTAGATAGGTATATATCGAGCAGCCTCTCGTTTGCGTAAGAGGTGTGAAATGTGTTAAGAATAGCAGACTTACTATACGCTTGCCACTCGACGTCTAAGTGCTCCTTGTTTTTCGAAGTAATGCCGTAGTAATGAGACAGTGACGTGAGAATAACTCTCGAGTTACTTTTGTGTTACCCAATGTCAACTGAGACGGACTTTGCTTTAGCCTTATATTTTGTATTATTGCTAGTTGGTTGGATTTGAAATATATATTTCTATGAAGAATTGCATGTTGGACAAATTCAATTATATCTATCTATATCGACTCATCTGAAGAATAATATAACCTTATTCTTCGGATGAAGCGATATATTACAGACAACACACAGACGGCACTTACTGGACTTAAAAAGTTGAAAATTGGAATTATTTATATATCAGTTTACATATTAAGATAAAGGTTCATCGTCTTAAACTAAATAGACAGGGATATGTGTAATATGTCTTTCTAAACCTACAGTAGTTGTCGCCAAATTTTTGTGTAGATTCAAGTTTAATCCCGCACACATTTCGGGGCGGTGGGAATATGGGAACCCAGTGTCAAAAGACACTTCTATTCCTCACTTTGCGCGGAATTCTTGAGTTAAATGATTTGAGTCCAGATTAGGGGAATGAAATAATTGTAAACACTACTCCGGGCAAAGGTTCGGCACACAAATTAAATTTAATTATGATAGTAGGAGATCAGATAACTATCATTATAACCATATTTTTTTACTCACCCTGAGAGTAGGCACCTAGTGCAAATAAGTTTATCCTTAATTAATGGCCATCGAACCCACAATCGTCGCGATAAGATAGCCTAAACTAAAAAAGCTGTAAACATCTTGGAAGGAACAAAAACACTACATAAGGGCATAAGCATGAACTTTTTTTCATACCATATATAGCAGCAGAAAGTTAATAATATATCAGTAAATATTTTTCTTAAATATAATGGTTACTGTTCTCACATTATCATTATATTTCACTTATATCGCCTTCCCGATGGCATAAATATAAGGAATTATGACCTTTCTGTCTGTAATTATCTTTCTTTACGACGCAGGAATTTGCTTCCTTGTACAGTCCTTTTTAAAAATTGAAAGCATTTTTCTTATTTTTTTTTTATATTGTTTACTTTTTTGGCGCTGATAGGTTCTGGTGTAAAATTTGGTATTAAAGCCGCTAGCTCAAATGAGTTATCAGATGAAAAGACTCTGGGTAGGCTAAGCCTGAATTTCAGAGAAAGCTCGACACATCCATATTTTGTACGGAACCCTCGGTGGGCGATCCCGACTTGCGCATATCCGATTTTTTGTATTTTTTTTATGATTAGTGCTCTAATTATAATATTGGTCACCTTTACAATTACTCTACTAATTATAATGTCATTGCTTATAATTAAAAAGTCAAAATGATCTTTTTGTATACTTAGGTACTTACTTATGTAAGTTTTTTTCTCCACTCTGTATTCTGTATTTAAGAGGGTAAGCAAAGGAAACTTAGTGTTAAGTTAACATTCTGGTCTTTTCCTCATACGTGTTAAGTGACTCAACTCAATGTTCAAGTGGGTTCATTGACATGAAATCGTTAGATGTACAAACTGACTGAAAGAAACGACAATTTTCTTTTTAATTAGATTTTCGAGTTGCATTTACTGGTGCGGATAAATGTTTGGTATATCTGCACACCGCACTGGGATATTTACTAGTTGAGTTACTAATTAATCCCTTAATCAAAAGTTACTGCTTCCTGTGCCGCGTTTCCTGCAAATTGCTCTAGATACCTACATATATATGTATATACTTGTAATAAATTACTTAGATTTTTTAGTCCTTATATTAATATTAGCGTCTCGATTAGTTGAATTCTACGTTTTTCTCCGTTGTTGCGTAGTGGGAATGCGCTTGCGATGTTTGTTGGGCAGATTCCTTTACTTGATGTAATGATTATATTTAGTTCTTAGAGATATCATTCCTATATAAATACTATTCCTGTCTAATTGTTTATGAGGTTCTTTCTCAAGTATAAAGCTAAAAAAATATATAATCTTAACGCTATATGTAATGGTCACTCCGTTGTCCTATTTCTTACTATCTATTAACTTACATTGTTATTATCATTGAACTCTTTGTAATTACCTTAATTGGTGTTTTATGTTGCTTTGAGATAAAGTCCACTAGATATCGCTAAATCGTCGTAGTTGCTTTATGTATTCTCTTCTAAATAATTAATTTAATCATTTTGACGATATCAGTCGTCTGTCTTTTTCAGTATGCCTGCAAGTATATTCATACAAACCTAGTGTTTAGACACTGTTCCCCACTTTACAGTCAATTTTCGAAATGCTGATTATTGAGTGCTGGAAATCGAAGCTGCGCTTTGTCTTGTTGCCGTTGTATGATATTATTAATGCTATATCTTGGATGGTGAAAAGTAATACTGCATATTGTCACCATGCCAACAATACACTTATTACATACAAATAATATTTCACAAGACCTTGGCGTTACATTCTTCATTCAGCACTAAGTGTGCTAGAAAATTTATTATCATTTACTTTTAACTTAACTTTATGATTTAGTATGAAATATATATTTAGATATCTTTAGTTAAATGTGTATGAGACTACTTCAATACGCCATTGTGCCGTATATGGTGGGTCGTTGATAGTTTGATTGAAGGTGCATACCTATGTGCACACTGAAACCGTATTAAATATTTATTTAATTTGATTTTAGTGATGTATGTAATGTATGTTATTTTTTCTTTTGTTAAAAATTATTTTATTTAAAGACGGAAGATGTGTTCTTCCAAATGCTTAAAATGCCAAAACAGTCTTCTAAATGTACTTAACTAGCGGCGCGGTCGCGGCTTCGCTCGCGTACTACCTATAATACTTTTATTATGCTGCATTTGCCAACAGATTGGTACATTCAATCGTGACCACTCCGTGTCTGTATCATATAGGATGTCATCGGCGACAAGAGCGCCCCCCGCAGGACTCGAATCTAAACAGAGCGTTGAATTATTTTAATTTTACATTTTCTCAAATAGTAACACGTCGAAAGTACACGCTTAATGCTGAAAGATTATCTTCATTCAATTTCCGCGTTGATCAAATAACTTTCGTAAGTTTCAACACACATGTGTAAAATAAATGGGACCAGTACATCCAGATATCTCAGCGCTCAATCAACCAAACAAACTAATCCGCTTTCTTGTATTATATATAGATAAGTTGTTTTTCGATATAGTAAATATTTTTATTTTATATAAATTGTTTTAATTTAGTTTAGACTTATCAATTGATTTTATACACACCTATTGTTTGCTTACGTTTATTATTATATTTCATATAGAAATGACAAAACAATGTTCAATGCTTTATTGAAATGACGGCAACGGCATGAGCACTGTTGACAGTCCGATTGAGATAGATTGTTCTTTGTGGGAGATGATACAAAACAAAATCTTTATAGATGAATGATGAATAATAGCCTATGCAAAGTAGTGTATTAAACAAACAAATTGTAACCACAATGTTAGAAAGAGTTGTTAGAACTGTTGAGTTTTCTTGCCGGCTCACCTCAGCAAAACTGGTTTCCGAGCCGGTGGTAGCTTTACAATCATTCGACAATTCAAAAAAACTATTTGAATTAAAGACATGTTGAATTTTTATTTAGGACACATTGTAAGTACCCGTTCGTTGGTAACTCCATCTGTAGGGGCAGTGACAATATATCGAGACGATTAAAGTGATGTAAAATATAGCCTTCCTCTATAAATAAACTACCGAATATATATTTTTTGATTGGAATCAATATTTCCTGAGATTATCGCGTTCCAGCAAATGAACTTTTTAGCCTAATAATATTAGTATGGACATCTTCATGTAATTTATATATATTTTTTGCATTGTAACAATAATAATAATTTTAATTGTTGTCCCTAGGTAGGTGCAGTGTGCGTAGCAAGAGGCGCGCGCAGTCTAGCATACGCAGTGAAGGATATTGAGCTAGCGCACCATGAACGAACTTGACAGCTTACGCCAGGAGGCGGAAACACTCAAGAATGCTATCCGGGTACGTATGTAAATATATATAAAATATGTTGTATTTCAAAAGGAAAGTGATCATTGTTTTGTATACACTCGCCGCCTCCCTTGTATGGTTCTTGCAGGTGTGGCCTGTATGTGACAGTTTATATAAGTATATTTCAAAATTATGTGCTATATTAGTATGAAACAAACGAGGGAAGAGCAAATTTGACATGGGATGTAGTTTTTTTTTATTTTCATCTACATATATTGTTGATGATTTAAATATATAAAAAAAATTAATTAGAGTCGCGATTAAAGCAATTAAACACAGCTGTGTACATATAATAATTAAATTTTCATTGTCATTTAATCACTGGAGGCTAAACCGCTGCAAAAGCTCTACCGAATAGTTCCAACGGTCGACGAGTCGTATCCGCCCTGAAGCTAGGCTCTGAAGTTTTGAGCTTTATTCACTCTGAAAGAACATTAATCAAAAGTAACAAAAATTCTAACATTAAATCTGTATACGACGGAAAACGGAATATCTATAGCTAAGTTCAGGGCGGCCACGGTCCATCGACAGTACTGTACGGTACTTTAGATAGAATTGGAATGGTTTACGTTAAAGTATGATAAACTCAAGCCAAATTTAAATATCCTCGAGTGTTGCACGACCAACGGAATTAATCGGCCTCACGATTGTTCCTACTACCATTGCTCAGCGTTTGCGCGCTGATGACGGACAGTGGATACGTTGCTTGCGGGTATTTCATTATGATTATATGTGTTCGATTCCCATTCGGGGGATTGAATTATTTTCTTTTTCTAGCCAGGTTAAAGTGAAAAAGTAGTTAGCTTATTATAATATGTATATCGTTAGAATCATATTTTTTACGGAGAATATAAATTCAAATTTGAAAAAACGGCTGAATGAGAAACGATAACTGGATCAATGTAATTTTGATATGAGAAATATTTTTTCATATAATTCATCAACATAGGGACGTTTTGGTCAAAGTTATAGATAATAAGAATGAACAAGCAGCTCGTTATAAGAGGGAAGGAAATAGAAGGATCTAATTGTATGTAATTGTTATTATTAAATAATGATTACTTTTGTTTTTGGCAGTACAAGGTCTTACGCTTCTTGCGTTTAAATAAACAGAAATTTTCTTGAGGCTGGCGTACAAGCGTTTTTGACTGTAACAGTGATTGTAGGTTCGAGTCCAGTTAGACTCGATGTAATGTATTACTCGCTCTGGTAAAAACACAAAACGCGTCGTTGAGATTCGCAACTTAAATTTGGAGGAAAGTGCCTTAACACTATGTTTCCTCTGCCTACTTGTATCTTGAAAACTTTTATTAATATTGGCATTTATTTTTCCTGGTTCAAAATCGAATACATGACAGAATCAGTGCTCAAAATCATGTATTTAACATTGATTTTGCACAAATTTTTTTGAACAAAAAATTGATTTTGAGTACTGATTCTGTCACAATTGGAAATTGGAGAATAAAATAATTTTATCATAATTGAAAATCAATTACTTACAATTCTTTTAACATGTTTTGGGTGATAAATGATATAACCAAACTTAAGAATGATGTTGTCAAAATAAAAAGTGCGTTTGCGAAACAAAGCATATTATTCTGCCTAAATATTTTATAAACAATATGTGTGGAATTAGGACATGACTTTCTCACGTAGGATGACTACCATATTGTATAACGAAATTAATGTAATCATGTTATTCGATTGATCTTTTCACTTATATTGACGGTTTTCTTGACCTAAATGCATTCCTTATACGTGCACAATATGCTAAATCAATTATAATAACCGTTTATATTTTTAAATAATTTTAAATGTTTAATTTGTAAAAAAGCAAAGTTAAAGAAGACATTCTTTTTGTTTCTATTATGATGTTCAATTATGATGAAGAGAACAAAGAATTTTTTTTTGCTTTTGAAATTTAGTTTTATTAGAACTTATATGATAATCGATTTAGTTCACAAATTGAAATCTAAAATAACCTGTTGTTTATATTGGATTCGGCACTTGCGATATTTATAGGTTATTTATTGTAGGTATATTCTGGTGCTTTCGCCGTAATCTGAATGAAATTTTCAATGAATACTAATCACACGCGCGCGCTTTATTCAAATTCAATATATCCATTAGTCAAATAGACTATTCTAAGCACTTTTAAAAAAGTTACCGCCGCTTTGGAAGTTTTTATATAGCACATGTCATATTTCTCTATTATTTCATTACCCATGCAAGAAACTGATCTACCGATATACAATGTATCCAATTATCATTTTCAGAAGTTCTTTTTTATCACTACTACAGCACGGCTGACGAGTTATGGTCGCGCTGAATTAAACTATATATGAAAGTGTAAATTTTTCTTTCATCTTATTATTTTCTTCTGTAGTGAACAATGTGCAAATTTTCAGAAAGTTCAACTTCAGGGCGGCTACGACTTGTCGAACATACTGTTCAAAGGACAAACATCTTTACAAATAATACTCTATAATCTTTGTTTTCTAAACAGGATGCCCGCAAAGCGGCGTGCGACACGTCGCTCGCGCAGGCCACCGGCAGCCTGGAGCCGATTGGGCGCATACAGATGCGCACGCGCCGCACCCTGCGCGGCCACCTCGCCAAGATCTACGCTATGCATTGGGGGAGCGATTCGAGGTTAATATTGACTAGTACTTAGTGATTAATTTCTAAAAACAAATATGTGCTTTTCAACTGTTTGGTATATATTTTACAGAAATTTAATGTTGTATCAATCTACTATTATAAACAAAATCTGTCTGTGATTATATTTTGACGAAATATAATTACTAAAAAATAATATTCAGTTTAGTCGTTAAAATTAAAAAGAGTGTAATTAATTTAGTGTAATATTTTTTTTTACGTTAGAAAATTCTCATAGGTATTTATCTTCAAAACAATGCAGAAAAATACCTAAAAAAAATAAATGGTAGAACTAAGATAAAAATTGAAAACAAAATAATATGTGGAAACTTGATATTCTTGCTTGATGACGATTCTTGTATTGATATGAATTAACAGCGAGAACCTGTTATTGTCTAAAATAACTTTCTTCGTGTTAATTACCGTTTTAGCCACAGCAGACTTGTGTCAGATTCTTTGGGTCATGAGATGTACGCACAACTATGACACCGACAAAGGTTGATAATTGGTTTCTAACTTTCAATATCCGAATATATTACCTGTGAGGTTGAAATTTTCCACTTTATAAACTTAATAACTTACCTGTATCTTTTATACACATGTTTGTGATTATTGATTTTGGAGGACGTCGTAGCTATTTGCAAATTCATAAACTTCATTAGTACACACAACATTTATAGCAACTATAATGTTGATTAAGACAGTCGCCTAACTATACTACTATACCCTAGGGAGCAATTACACTTGTTAGACTAGACTAGCTCAAGGAATCTTTTTTGCTCTTTGTACCAGATAAATTTCTCATGAAAAGCTTCTTCTAAAATATTCTGGCGTGACGCTGCATTCTATTGTAGTATATTAAGTCGAAACATCTAAAATCTTGCGATGAACCATAAAACTGTTTACAAACATTCTCATATTCACAATTTCCAAGAGACGCATATAAAACTTCGTCGTGTTGAGTTTTCCTCAATCGAAAGAATAAATTGCGGGATAGAAACGATAACATTCGTTTCCGGTGAAATCGGTACCGGTATTTATAGGTCACCGTTGCCTATAATATTTTCTACTTATTACTTGGATGAACTAGCTTTTGGATTCACGGTTTTAGTGCAATCTATTCTATTGTGGCACAGGCCCATGCCAGCAACGGTACACGCGACGGCTCTAGGTTCGATTTGGGAGAGTGAAATATTTAATATTTTTCAAGTTTCCTGCCTACACTGCGAGTACAGCGTGTAGTACGTACGTACAAGATGAAATGACATGAAAAAATATAACAGTTTCACCAAATGTTTTAATTATATTATTCTTCTTTCATGTATTTGTCAAGGTTACATTCTTTTAATGTAAACGTTCAAGAAATTCTTCTTAATCCAATTATCTTCTCATTGTTCTACAATAACTAATATATTAAATGAATAATAATTATATCTAATCATCTTAGAATTAACACGCAACTTGACGTTCTTCTTTCATAATAAAATAATACAAACGCTTTTCTCTGTATCGTACACAGAAATATTTCATCTCGATAAATAGAACAGGTGGCCTTTGATAAACTTTACATATCGTATGTGACTATGAAACAGCTCTATGGAATCATGCGGGTAACATATTTTCTATAGTAACTTTTTTAAAATATATATACATATTCGTTCATTTAATGGCCATATTACGTGACAAAGGCGTATTTAAAGCTAAATGCGTCATAATATCACTTTACTCTAAGTCTGGTAGAGACTTAGAAAATACGATCTTGCCATATTTAGAAATTTTCATATGAACAGATGGTAAAAGGGAATTTATATATGTTAGATTCTGTCTGTGGCTTCGCTCGTTTCGTAAAAATCGCTTAATCTAATAAACTCGTATAGTGTATTATCGTATCACTAGTAGGTAAAAGAGCCAGATGAGAACACAAATTGAGACCGTTTCTAAAATAATCCACTTCTCCACGTTGAGAATGACGTCTCGACGTTGGATATTTATTGCTGGTTGTATTGTTTTCGCTTATAATTTTGAATATCATGCTCGCCGACTTTATATGATATTTTGTTAATGTCAGTTTTTAGAATTGAACAGTATATTGGAGTATTTTCCAACTATGTTACAACTTATATATATATATATTTGACATTTGGAAATATGGTTCAAAGATTAGTTTAGTTATTTTATTTGTATTAACATATAAGATTTTTCCTTACATCATTTACATGTTAGGTGTGCATATTGTTTTGTAAGTCTAAAATTTGATGAAAATAAAAAGAGATGTGACTGAGGTAATACGCATGGACAGCCTTAACCGCTGCAAGCAAATTTGTTTGTTATAACTAATATACGTATATAAGTTAAACTTCAAGATTATTTTTATAATGTCTACCTGTTTCGAATTTGGGGGGAAAGCGGAGGACATTATTGCTATAAACTTACGTACTCTTTACTTACATATATAAAAATAAGATATTCACGCTATTTCCTATAATGCAGGGTAGGCAGAGGACTTTAATAATCTATTAATGAAAACGACATCTCAAGGTCACTTTCAAAATGTCTCAGAGTTAAAACGATTTGTAAATACGGGCCCGTACGGCGCCATTTCCCAACTTCAAGAAAAAACGCGTTAACCTGGATTTTTTTCATTTACAATTTAGATCTAAACATATAATTTCGTTTTCACAGAAACTTAGTGTCGGCAAGTCAAGACGGCAAGCTGATAGTATGGGACAGCCACACGACGAACAAGGTGCACGCCATCCCGCTGCGCTCCTCGTGGGTGATGACGTGCGCATACGCGCCCTCCGGCTCCTATGTCGCTTGCGGTGGCTTGGATAATATATGCTCGATTTACAGGTGAGTCGCGGCTCATATTTCATAATGGTTACCCCGATTAAACTTCTTGTTACAGCACTAGCACTAAATCCGTTTAGCAGTCTTTACGTGAAAGTGGAACAAACATCTATCCTGACAATGATTGACGTTTCTTTATTTTAATTAAACTTATTTGCTTTACATTGGTATTGATTAGGAATGTGGTGTATTAACACTAGAGTTCTTCTGCCACTCTTACTGTGCAGGATAATCGTGCATTATGATAAAAATAATTTATTAAATTATAAAGAATTTTTATTTTTATTGTGATATTTTGTGAATAAATTAATAATAATTTATTTTATATCAGCCTGAAAACCCGCGAAGGCAACGTGCGAGTATCTCGCGAGCTGCCCGGCCATTCTGGCTATCTGTCCTGCTGCCGCTTCCTCGACGACAACCAGATCCTCACCAGCTCCGGGGACATGACCTGTGCACTCTGGGACATCGAGACTGGGCAGCAGTGCGGGCAGTTCACCGGACACACCGGAGACGTCATGTCACTGTCCCTCGCCCCGGATCAAAGGAGCTTCGTGTCCGGGGCGTGCGACGCGTCCGCCAAGCTGTGGGACATCCGGGACTGCCAGTGCAAGCAGACGTTCCCGGGACACGAGAGTGATATCAATGCTGTCACTTTCTTTCCGTCTGGTTTCGCTTTCGCGACGGGCAGCGATGATGCCACATGTCGTATGTTCGATATACGCGCTGATCAGGAGTTGGCCATGTATTCTCATGATAATATTATATGTGGTATCACGTCGGTCGCATTCTCGAAGTCTGGACGGCTTTTGTTGGCCGGTTATGATGATTTTAATTGCAATGTATGGGATTCGATGAAGAGTGAGCGCGCCGGTTAGTATATACTATTTGGTCTACGTTTTCTTTTCTTCATAAGTGTTAAGGTATTAAGTTCATGTAAGATTTTTTGTGGTAAAATTTTAAATTTAGAATTTCACATGAAACTTTAACGATTTTGTTATTTATTTGTGTATTTATTAACATTTCGTACGTTCCCACTGGCTGAGGTTAGACGCACGCCGCCGTAGCTATAATCCTTTTTATCATTGTAATGTTGTTGTGGGAAAAATTTAAAAATTATATCGAAACTAATATGGTTGTTTTAAAAACAAAACTTCGTATGTTTTACATAAAAATTTAGCTTTTTTATATGAATATTTAATTATGAATATCAATCTGTTTCCAGGAATCCTGGCCGGCCACGACAACCGCGTGTCATGTCTCGGCGTCACCGAGAACGGGATGGCCGTCGCCACCGGCTCCTGGGACTCGTTCCTGCGCATTTGGAACTAAGCGACACCCCACGGCATCCCCTGACACCCCCCGACTTCCCCCGACACCCGCCCGCCCTGTGCGTGATTGTGCATCGCTTGTTTTGTTTGCTATTTGAAACATTCTGTATATTGCAACATGTTACTTGGAGTGTATTGTTAAAAGTTGGTCGTAATTCGTATATTCGATTACAGTTAAGCGTTAAATGTTAAAATAAATCATCATCAGTTAAATGCTAAGTGAAATCGATATTTAATCGTCTCTTGTACTTGTGAATTTAATCGATGTCTCTTTTTCTTATTATTTATATAGCAAATAAGATTACGGTGCATTATCACGTGGCTTGCAGTATGTATCGAGTTTATATGGGATTATTATTTAAAAATATATCTTGGTTTCTTTTTAAACTGGATTCATTGGTCCTATTTTGTATTTATGTGAATTTTAAATTTAATCTTTATTTTTCCTATTTTATTAATATATATTCAACGGTAATCATACTATACTATATCAATTTCTTTTTAATATCTCCTACAAATACTTTATTCTACTTCAAATAGTTGAATCTTTTAGAAGCAAATTCAGCAACGTTTTTTTTTCTAAATAGAGTCCAATATTCAATAAATGTTTTTGTCATAATTAACTGGTTATTTCATTTTCAAATACTACACCGTATATCATTATAATATATCATTACTGTTTAATATTATTTGTACGTGAGTTACACACATATTACGAAAACATGTTTTGTTTAATTTGCCCAAATAATGATTTATATGGAGATTGCTTTATTTGCTTGTATTTGATTCAATTGTCTTTTATATTATATATATATTTGTTTCTAAATATTAATAGGATTAATGCATACATTATGTACATTTATAAATAATTGTATGAATATTTAAAAAATGAATTACAAACTCGATACACACTATACTAAATGGCCCCTCATAATCAAAACGGCGGTTCCCTCATATTATCCCAGACTTGTGTGAATGATGCTTTTTCTATGAGAATAATTTAAAATTATTTTTATTGTCAAAAGTAAAAATATATACGCCTTGGAGATTATTTTCGCGAAACGGAGGATAGCTCGAAGCTAACCGGATCTGATTGACATTTAACACCCTTTTGCCGCCATATTTGAAAAAATAAATTACGAATCATATAAAAGCAAATAAAGTAATTTCCATTCGGGTAAATGTTTAGTAATTTATATAATATATAATTACGTAATTGTTATAGGTATTAACCTATAACATTTAAACAAATATAATCTATGTGTTATATATCGTTTATATTATATAAACGATATATAACATATGAGTATATTAGAACATGAAATGACCACGAGATAAACATCAAAAAAAATAATTATATGTCACTCTTTACTTTTAAAATAAAATGGATGTTGCTTTATTTGTTGTACCATTCAATTATGCATTTCTATTTGAATTGTGCTGCCATATTATAAATAAAACAAATGTAATAAACATCTAGATTATGAAAAATTTGAATGATTCACAAAGTGTAGTGACTGTTTGTGTGACATATTAATATTTGTCAATATGGCCGTTCAATTTCGTTCTTTTACAAGGCACAGATTTATTTGGCTTATTATTTATTGTATAGTTAATCATTAATTGTCTAAACAAAAGCATTTAATGGAGTGTTGCGTTGTGTATGTGAGATGAGTGTATGTCTATGTATTTATTTAATATATATAATAAATTAATGTATAGATAATATTATCCATATAGCCTTCGGAGCCTGTCTGCGAACGCTGTTATTTTGATTCTTTTGATTGGTGAGTTTTATTTTATATTTATTTACTTTGGCTTCACCTTTATCCCGCATATAGCTGGTAGGCCAGAACGAACCTTTTGCTGAGACATTCCACTCTTAAGTCAGATATTGCGCGTTCAGTGGCGGAATTTAACACCGCGCTTTGTCTTGTTATCGGAGCGACGAAATGTAAATTCATTCTTCCAAGTGAAATCAAGAACCGTCGTGTTTACAATCGTATTTCTAAATATTACCGCAGCGCCATAACTGCCTCATATATTAATGACTAATTGAAATTAAATATTAACTACTATTTGTTACTCGTACCAATAATATAATTATTATGTGATTGTATACTTTTGTTAAAGAATGCCTTACTTTTTTTTACTTACAATTTAATAAACCAAACAAAGTTGCAGGCGACGACCATGGGCGTAGGATGGAGGGTGGTCCGTGCCCACCCCAGAAATGTTACTTAAAACTAAATTTGCCCCAAAAATAAAAAGGACATTTACACAAACATATCTTCAAAGTAGAAGTCCAGCTTATCTTTACATACGCTAATAGCGACGACAATTTAATTTACAAATTATAGGAAAGGGAAATCTTACATACAAAGTTGTGTATTTCATATACATAATTACTTATTATACACATAATTACTTATTTTGTTTAATAAAGAACATACTTAATTTTTATCTGAATCTATATAACAAAATGCGGAGACTATCGTTAGTGTACAAAATAATTGATTAATAATATATTTTCTGTCTTTACAGATATGAGCACATCGCACAAAAATATGGTGAAATGTTCATTGAATCCTTAACTAAAGAACCAAATATTAATATAATCGTGTTTTTGAATGAGAATTTGTTTGTCGCTACATATATATGTATAAATATGAATCGTATAGAAGCGAATAAAGTAATATACATTCAGATCGATATTTGAAATATAAATTAAACTAAAGGTCAAAGTGAAGAACTTCATATTAACAGATTTCGCAATAATTCCTCTGACGAACAAATATTATTATTATTATTAATATCGATTATGTTTAATAAAAAATAATATATCTACATAATTGTGTAAGATATCGAAAAAGTAATTGAATATTGCTATATTTTCTTTTATGCGACTCATAAATATAATTGTTTGGGCTAATTTATGTTCTTTATATATTAGATTATTATAGATAAGTCACATGATATAAATAGTAACAGATCGAATTCATGTAAAGATCTCTGGGAAAACACTTGTAACAAAACGCCCATTGTGTGAATACTTAGTAAAGAATATGAATAACAACGCAAATGTTGCCATTTGATAATATTCACACCAAAAAAAAAACCTGTATTTGAATGGAATTTTTAATAGATTTAAGATGTAGGGCGATTTATATCTTATACAATATATACTATATATTTGTTTACTCTACTGATTCTTGTATAAGTGTTGGCCGGTGTTGCCATTTAAAAAAAAAACTTCAAGCCTCATCCGGTTATTTAATGTGTATTTATTACCTGTACGCCATTAAATCAAATAATCGATATCTGTTTTTTAATTCCACTTAATAATTTGTACCAGTGAATTTACTGTGCGGTAAGGAATTCATTTTGTATACATTACCACCATCTTGCACGGTAACATATGATTATTAGTACTTAGTAACCGAGTATAGCGTGGGTTCGATGCACGTGCAAGTGTTGGTACGAGACGGCCATCTTGTCTCGAGATCGTAGAATAAGCTAGTATAGGCTATTAATAAACTAAGCATTTGTAATTTTTACATTCTGTTGCTACCAACAGTCTCTTTTATATATCAGTGTTTTTATTACTTTCAAAATACGCAGTATTCATTTTGTTAGCACAATTGGCTTTTTGGTCAATGGATGGTTGTCACTGGTTTTTTTTTATTAAGCCTCTATCTAGATAGGTTACAATGTAAAATGTAGATGTTTATAATTAAGGGAAAGCGCGTACAGTCGCGCCAATACGCGGATGGGTTACCGGGTTGGCTGTTTTGAACCACGTATAATCAATCGCACACGCCTCTCAATTGTTCAAATATATCATGCTCAATCGTAATTTCACAGCACAAAGTTTTGGATATGGGCGGATTTTTTTTCTTTATTTATTTATTAATATCCTAAAGACAACGGTTTGAGAGTCGCATATCAAAGTACGTACCGCCATGTTTTTATTGTATAAATTTGAAGCGACATGTTCGTGATATTTATGTATATTTATATATTTTTGTTTTTTTTTTGTATACTATGCATTCAATAATAGATTTAAAATTATGCATGATCATATTTGTCTGTGTAAGGATGTTTCGCGGAAGTTTTTATCTGTGTGACTCGGGAGCTGTCAAAATTGGCGCCAAAATTCATGGCATAGATTACGTCCAATTAGTTTCACAGATAAAAACAAAGTAAAAAGATAGCTCGGGATTGCTAGAATTACGCATACATAGGTTATAAGACTTTTTTAATAAAAAAAAAATTGTTTTCTATTGTAACGGCTTCTTTCAGATCGGTGTACGACAATCTATGATAGCGTAAATAATTATATATTATATAATATGATATTTAATGGATAGTTTAATGGTTTCCCATTCGGTTTTTTTAAATTTTCTATTCAGACCAATTTTTCTCAATTTTACATCGTAATAATTGGATGGACTGCCATATTATTAACCTGTAACTGTAACTATTATATAAATTTTACGATTGGGGACGTAATTTCGTAAAAAAACATCCGTAAAAAAGGAGATTCCGAAGAGAATTTTAAAGATGGCGCGGAAAGTCCCCGTCAACAGATTCCTTGACACTATTATAAATCAAGATTTGTATAAGTTAACTTTTATTTGCTAGTCCACTTGATATGTTTAAAAGTAATTATTCTTAGTGGTGTAATACTAATTATAATGTATTGTGTAAAATATTTTTTTTAGTTATTATTATCAATAAATTAAAATTTGTTTATTTTATCGTGTTGTTTCTTTCTCTGCGTTTCAATTTTTTAAAAATGCTTTTGTTGGTTATAAATTATAATATATACATTTTTTT
>JBAIZZ010000318.1:411466-429850 GCA_037355905.1 Heliconius aoede | reverse complement strand
ATAGAAAGTTACATTGAAACAGAAATGGACTTACAAGTTACAGTATGACCGGTGTATCGTGGCCGCCTTAAACCTAATTTTTGTGAACTTTTGGCGCATTTTACTCGGGAAGAAAATAATAAAAAATAAGAAAAATAACCTTAAATTAAATCTTCGCAGCTATCTAGAGCTAATGCAAACAGCGCCGCCACCGCTCTTCTGCTGTACTATATTTTTGTATTGATGAACATAAAATTAATTGCTATCATTTCATACATTCTACGTGATTTAAAAATAGAATACATCAGTACAAATCCATATTGTGTAAATATTTTTATTTGAATTCCATAGATTTTTCATTATTTTTTTTTTAGAAATGAGTAGTCAATAAAAGATAAAATGTGAATAAAAACTAAATGACACCTACATCGAATTAACTGGCATTTTGTACGTAAATAGTATCACTATTCTGATTAACTTTAGATGTATAAAAGATATACATAGTGAATTAATACATATAAAATATAATTATTAAAGGTTGCCATGATTTTGTATTACAGGAGGATTTGGAGAACAAACCTGTCATCGTCGGTGATAAGGAGGTGGATTTGAACAAGATCTTCACTCCAGCATCTGATGCTGAAGAGCACATTATTAAGAAAGATCGCAAATTTGGTAAGGGTAAATTTTGAGAAGGACGAAAATCTTTTTTCTTTATATAAAATCAGAACTATATTTTTAAAACTTTCTTCTACTCTGTGTCCCACATGTATCAAGGTAAACATAGGGAACTTAGTGGAAAGACACTCCGTTCATCACGTTCTGGAAAGTTTTCGAAACCTAGCGAGTTACATGAAAATAAGTGAAAGGTAATTTTTACAAGTGGCAATCGAACCCATAACTGTCGCGTTTAAAATCAGATTCTTTGCTCCTTCCCCACAACGGCCTCCAAATACTACGATTTTTAATATTGCTATTTTTATTCCTTGTCGATTTGAATTTTTTTGTTACATAAAATCTCTATGTGTTCTACGCAGAATATTAGTATACGCAGAAGTATACGCAGTAGAAATTAATTTGCCTATCTACCATGTTCCGTCGCAATGATTCTAAATACTGCTCCAAGGAGAATAGTTATAAGTGACTGCCATTTGCCAACTCTGTTGAATATCGAAGAGCAAGGCGAGTGTTGGACTGCATCACCGCGATGGTATTAATAGATGAACTCTCTAACCTTCAAGGCTAGAAGTGACTCGAACATGCCTGACTAATAGGCAACATGCTATAATACGACGCGTCGCGTCCTAGCAAATGCAAATAAAAAACTAAAACTTTTTAAAAAAATGTTAAAGATAGCAATCTAAACGAATGATTTAAAATTATTATTTGCCTTCAGATACTTTTAGTATTAATGGCAAAAAAGGACAAGACTTGATATATATTATGAAATAATATCTAACAAATAACGCTTCTATTTTTTTACACCTCAGAAAAAACCTTCGCATCGTCAGCATTTTACGTCCCGGGAGTACATCCGACTGTGAAGGAGCAAATGGACCTAGCGAGAGCTATCTCCAAGTCTTTGTCAGATTCCAGTAACCACATGAGCAAGGGTCAGAGCATGTATGTGAACAGAAAGAAACGCTCCGTGAAATGGGTACATGAAGGTAGAGGTATGTGTAGCCCAAAATTCTATTAGAATGGTAATTGCTGAAAATGCTTCTATATGCTACGTGCCTACCTGAAATTTGACAGTTCAATTCAAAGTTCACTTTGAATCAAACTTCCGAAGATTGAACACGTTATACGAAACGGGTTGTTGTGTGCGGATGTGCGGATACAGTGTAAAGCTAAAAAAAATTGTAGTAAATGAGGAACCATGAAAAACAGATTAGTCTTATTAAAAGTTCTGTTAGAGATCGTGAGTAAATTATGAAATATTCAATATATAAGGATTAAATGTGTTTTATAAAAAACTATTTGATCATATTATAATGCAGTCAGTGTATCCAGGACACCATTAAGTACCAAGCGACAGCGCTCTCTTATCTCACCTGGTTTACTTTAATAAAACTTGGCTCTTTCAATAGTAGCTGTTTATATGCAGATTCGTGTCACCTTCATTAATAAATTAATTAATTAATGCTAAGTTCAATTTATGAGCGACGGACATTTTTTGTATCTAACTAATCTATAAAATAGAAACATTAATTCAATTTCAAGAAAAACAGGCTGATTGCAAGTAAATGTAAATGCTATCGTTTTATTTTTTGAAAAGAAAATAATGATCATAATTTTCCTTATTTTAGGACGTAACACATCGAATACATGCACAACAGCGACTCCAGTGGCCAACCACGACACGCCATACCGCCCGCCGTCGAGCCTCCGAAACCAGAAGACGTATCCCAAATCCGCATTAAAACACACTTCGAATTTACCAAAAATGGAACCTTTTCCCGTCACCCCCCCGACAATAACCGTACAAAATGTAGAGATGCCAGTGCCTTTAGCGCCAACGAAGTTAAATGATGTTTATGCTTCACCAAAAAGCCCGCGTTTGCCGCTCGTCTGTGGTCCCAATTTCAATGTAGCGCCACGTGGTTGGGGTGAAATGAAAGATTACTACAGACCCGTGTCGCTAGATGGCGTTGGCGGCGTTACAGCTTACACAGATTATTAATAACGTAACATATTTTAAGACCAAGGCTTTACACAACGTGCCTTAATGGATACTCAATGTAATATATTTTAGATTAATTCATAATGAATTCGAAATTTTTGAGAGTTTTATGTAAGTAAAACAAATTTCGATTTTTGATTAATCGCATTTTATTAGAGATATTTAAGATGCGTACATAATTTATGTTTATAATTTATTATTATTAATTGTATCGTAAATGTTTGCTGTTTTAACATTTTAGTCCATTGACTAGTCATTTTATTATTTATCGTATAAAGGACATAATTGTTATTGACAAACAAATAATAAGTAAATGAGTAAAAAAATATATATCTTATATTATAGGGATAAAAATGAAATTAAATTTTCATAAACAATATCTATTGATTACTTAATTCTTCAATTAAAATAGAAATAAACAAAAGCCGTATTGTTTGTATTATTTTCCAAATATACGATTGTCTTGATTTAACATTAATATAGATTCTCCTAAATAATAAATAAGAATACTTGTTTCTATAGTTGTTGATAATTTTATCTGTGTACAATACTATCTATTTGATGTGTCTGTGGTATTTTTGTAAAAAATAAATAAAATAAAGTTAATTGATGGATGATTTTTTTTTATTTGACTACAATTCTTAAATATAACACAATATAAGATGAAACAGATAGCAAGGTTTTTTAAGCGAGAACCTAGTCTTAAGAAAACATATTGGAAAATAAAATATAAACTATTTCTATTAACAGAGATAGAATCCAATGAGTATTAAATAACGAGTAATCAGACACACATAAGCATAGAAATAATGAGTAATCGTATACACTTGCGTGCTAAAAATGTGCAGTCCTAATATAGCCTCCGCCTTTTTGTAGTCGGTTAAAAATACAACTATAACAAACTCCTATCAATCTAATCCTATAATAGTATTCCTATAATTGGTATATTTTTTATTTCGTTTTAATTATTTTATTATAATATTGTATTAATGGATACAATGCGATAGTGGAGTTCCTTATGTCCATGGGGCTGCAGCTCAAAAACCTCCTTAGTCGGTTCGCTTCGGCCTCTCAGGGGGTGGGAGACCCCTTTGGAGGCCTTTTCCAAATTCTCTTGTTTCTCGCGTAGTATAGAGACCAAGTAGTTTTTTTTATGGGAGAGGACAAGGCAAACGAGCGTTCGGGTCACCTGATGGTAAGTGATAACCGCCGCCTACGACCCCATGCAACACCAGAGGAGCTACAGGTGCGTTGCCGGCCTTTAAGGTGGAGATATTGGGCGCCAGGGCCCGGCATTACCTAATACGAAACGCAATGACAAGAGCCACTGCTTCACGCCGGTTCTAAATACCGGGGGTTGTATTAATCCGGTCGAGTCTGCCCATGCGTGTTGCCATTACTGGCGACGTGACTCTACCACACGTACTTTAGTCGCCTCTTACGACACCGACAGTACCAGGGTGATCCTATTCTAAGCCGGGATCACACGGCAAAAAGTAGTAGCGCATGCATGTCATTGTTGACCAATTACTTTATTTCTTTGAAGTAACCTTTGCATTTTGAGAAAGTGAGATTATATGGGATAGATTTATAGGGGATAGATTTTATTGTATTTATGTTATAATTTAATATTGACTATTAAATAATTTTCAGCTATCACAAGTAATTTGTAGGTATAATAATATACACTTTTGGCCCCAGTCAGATAATGATTGTCTCTAATAATTCATATACGATATGCCATCACGACTCACGACTGTTTGTTTTGAAAGGTTACATTATTTCTTGCAAAACCAAGGTTCCAACCGAGTGTACTAGTATAATGATATGTTGCAAATTGCAAAAGCTCTGCGGTGAGTCTACTTGCAAAATAATGTAACTTGTGCCTAACGATGCCTTTTTGTTGTTATTTTTAGAATCTTTTTGACGCCATTTTAGTGTGGGTTGAGACTACGTATAACGATTTTAGGTGGTGGCGTGGGCGAGTAGGCTCTTACACTAATACACTATTTCTAAACCGCTCTTAAATGTAAAATGATCTTGAGATGCAATTTTTATTCATAAATTACAACGTATGGATAAAAACGGCATCTCAAGATTGATCTCAGAGCTGAGAGCGGTTGGTAAAATTAAATTTAGGGTAAGTGCAGCAAAATCTTGCGAGGAAAGGATGGTGTAATCTATTCTAATAACATCTTTAATTTATAAAAACAGAATGATTAAAAAATATACCTACATATATCTCTCTAATATGCGTTAAGGAATATTTATATTTATATTCCTTAACGCATATTAAGATATTTTGTTCAGAAAGTTATTAACCAATACCTATAAACTAAGTAATAAACTAATCGATTATCCACTATTTTAAGCGAGTTATTTAAAATATTTCATTCCCCCTAGTGAGATTCGAACCCACGTAACTGTCCTGTTAAAAAAAACACACACGCTGCTACTCCTGCACCACGACGGTCTCTGTATTATCTAGTTCAGTTCACATTTTTTATTTAGTTGTTATTTATACGACATAATAAAACATATAATTGACCCGGTGATCTCTGTCTTACGTGTATAATATACTGAAGTACCCTCCCGAGTACACTGATTTTTATTTATTAAACAATATTGAATTGCATCATGCGAATTTTACGACACCGATAAGAATACAATTTGAAACTTCAATGCGTACAATTTCTTTCCAATTGTGATAACATTTTTATGTGATTTTAGGTATTTTTGTCGACAGTTAGAATAGTTAGTTATTTAGCTTCACGCTGTATCCCGTCTATAGCAGAGAAGGTTCTCCATTCCACACGTACGGCCTCATTTTTTTGAGACATTGGTTATTGAATGGTGGCAGTCAACTCCACGTTGTCTCATTTCTCTTCCTTTGCAGTCAGACGACGTGCCCATGCGTCACGACGGTCGATTACCTTACTATGATATTTATAGACTGAGACCCCAGACCTACGTCATTTTAGCAAGCTGAAATTTTGAGGATCAATATAGTCTATCAAAAATATAATTAAGACTGTATGCATACTCTCTAACTTGAAAGTGAAACCTTTCAAGTTAGAGAGATAGCGCCATCTTTAGTTAAGCGTCCAGCTACGTTTCCCACTCGAAGAATTGAAATATTTAATATTTTTATTTCTTCACTCCGTTGTCGAGATTCAGCACAGCGTTGAGTTCCGCCACTACACATAATGCCTCAAAAATCGTCGCGTTTATAGTCAGACGCTGTGACGCTGTGCTGCAATGCACTCAAAACTGATAACTTTATTATATTACGTTGTAAAATGAAACATATAAATAATAAGGAAAGTAATAAACTTCTTAGAATCCGCACTTCGCACGAACTTTCATCGGCAACTTGATTTCAGGGTTCCCTGTTAAATATGTAAGACTTAGAAAATTCAAATATTTTCTTTGGTTTTACATAAGTGACTTAATTAACATAATGATAATTCACAGCAACACTTCGAGTCGACAACCCGCGCGTTATAAAAATTAAATCAGTACAGATTACAAATATACCAATTTGCATATTTTATGTAAGTTAATAATAATTCAATAATTGATATACTTGAGTATGGTAATGGGACAGATATTATATAGTTAAAAGAATAAAAAACTGTCTTTACTTTTTAAATTATGTTACCGTTTACTGGACTGGTTTACTGGTAACCTAAAAAAATTCCACTATTCATGTCTTGGCCCCATCATCATTTTTTTTCATCATCGTCATCATCATTACAGTTATAAGTTAACCTAAGAAAAGCGTGTTAATATATTCACCCGTGTTAATATATGCCCCTGCGCGACTATATGATATGCATATAGTCGCGCAGGAGCATAACCGAGTGACTGTAAACGCGACAACCCCTAGATTCGATTTCCACTTCGAAGAAGTGAGACATTTACTATTTTTAGTGAGATATTTATATTTCTTTTCTCTGATAAGGAGGGAAAGCGCGGCGTTGAGATATCTATTTCAACATCAACAACAACAAAAGAGGAAAGTGGCGATGCCTTTGCTTTGTGCAGAATACAATGTAAAACTAATCAACTAAAATAAAATTATCAAAAATTTTGTTTCGACTTCTATAAGCGCAGAAAAAGTTCTTACAAATCTATAATGTGCTCTTTTGTTTGTCTGTTCTTTGATTTTTATCTACCTGGAGTGTTCAAGTACTTATACAGTACGTTCGATATATATTTATCATATAAAACTAGTTAACTAATATAGTTGACACGGGTTTAAGATAGAACTTCTAACTTTTACTAGTTACGCGAGCTATATTATATGGCAATATCTTATTAAATTTAAAATTTATCACTAATAATGTATGCATAAATACATATATTACATTTTTATTGATAACTGTTTGTTTTTCACTGCGAGATTTTTAGAGGAACAGGAATTCTAGGATATTTTGTATCTATACTAACATAATAAAGTATTTGAGAGTTTGGTTAAATACGCAAATCTCAGGAACTAATAACTACCTGTAGTTTTTTTATTATGTTTGGTAGACCAGTTTATCGAGGAAAGAAATATTTCAATGTATTACATCATATTAACCGTTTTGATGTAACTCACTGGCTGCGGTTAGAGTTATCTCGAGGATACGCAACTTTTACTTACTTTCATCTCACTCTGGAGGTGTAATAACTTCCCTTTTCCACTATTGCCTTACGTAGAGACTCATTGACCAGTATTTGAACCCACAATCACCAGATCTATTAGGCACGTGTTATTTATTAAACAATGGCCTATCTTTAAATAAATAAGTATTGACTTTATACGAATAGAATGTGGTCAAATATCAATGATTTCAAATATACGCAGTACGTACGCTTATAGTCTTCATTGAAAGGCGGTCTTGTGATTCCGTTTTAATAATAATGTGGTCCTAAATTAGGGTTCACATGTTATTAAACCATTTACAGTTTACATGAAACATTGTATGTATTTTGATCGAGAGTGCATTTTGTATTATTGTTTTTTATGTGGGCAGTTACATGTGCAAGCGCGACTGGTCGTAGGTTGGATTCCCACTTGAAGAAATGATATATTTTTAAAATTTATATTTTCATTTTTTTCGCTCTGGTGTTGAGGCAAAGCGCGGCGTTGGCGGGACGAAGTATCTTAACACTAGGTTCCCTCTGCCTACCCTGATATGTGCGGGATGCAGCGTGAAGCTGATTTAATTGTAATATAAAGAGAAAAATGTGACAATCAATCAATTAAACTTTTAGTGCTAATTAAATTAAATCATGAACAAAACTAAATAAATATCCTTTATAATATTCATTATGCAAATAAATAAATATGTATGTAATAATATTATTATTAATAATCGAATACAACAATTTAAACCTAATGATAAAATTCATCGGACTACGGAACACACCAAATCGATAACACAAAACGCTTCACCGTTTTTTGCTATAACCAACGCAACAAGCGCGTCCACTACACCGCCAGTGTGTCGTCGATCGCCGACCGCATGGGACGCGAATACGAAACTTATATTTTATAAATAACTTAGTGTTACCATAAAGTGTTATTAAATATTAATAAATTAACATACTGGTTGCTAATGAACTGTAAGTCATATTTTATCTGTAATTTATTGTCTTTTTTTTTTGTAAGTTATTATGTAAACGTTATATTTGATAAGAATGGTTTTTTTTGCAAAAATAAACGTGGAAGTAAATTCGTAGCAATGATAATGGGTGTTATGTGTGCGGATATATTTGTCGATTGATTGTATTAATTTAATATTATATTAATATATAGGAAGTATACCGCTTCACGCTGTATCCCGGACACAGCAGGGTAGGCAGAGGGAACCTCGTGTTAACACACTTAGTTCCCCACTTTCTGCCGAATTCTGGAGGCATTGCGTGTTGAGTGGCAGAAATCTTGAAACCAGAGCGAAGAAATGGAAATATAATCGTAAGTAAATATTTCGCTTCCTCGAGTGGGGATCGAACCCACAACCGTCGCGTTACAGACATCTTTGTGCCGCTGCGCCACGACGGCCTCAATTAAATATTAAATTAAGTATACCGCCACTGAACACACATTGCCTCGAGAAATCAGGGGAAAGTGGGGGACCGAAGTTACTTAATGGGAATGTCTTAACACTAGGTTCCCTGTTCCCTCTGCCCTGCTATATGCGAGATACAGTTAGTTTTTAGAGAAAGCTAAAAAAAACAATAAAACATAAAATGAGGCCGTCTTGGCGCAGTGGGGCAGGCTTTGACTGACCGGAAACGCAATGAATGTGGGTTCGATAATTAAAGTTTATCACAAAAATATTCTTATTTATTAATTATATAGAAAATAACATATACTTTGACTAATTACTAAATTACCAGTGCTAAAATTAAATCTCTATTTAAACATATGGATATCCATTATTTACATAGTTATTGTAGAGAAAAATATACTGAATTTATGATGATTTTATTATGGTGGGAAAGTTGACACAATTGTGGTAAAAAAAAGAGTACTTATGAAAGTGAACCTTATGACCCTTGTCATGTCACTACCACTTACCAGTAGTTGCTATTAAAACTGATAGTAAATATACCAAGTGAACCTGGTGTCACGACACTCCTCAACTTTCCACCTAAACTTAATATATTGGATTTAGAGTTGCAACACACAAAGTTTAACCCGAGCGGTCAACCATATAAATTATTTCCCTATATGGGATTGAAGCACAAACATCGTGGGTGTCTATTTTCTATATGTCCAGTTTTTTTTAAAGCTGCCTGTCGTACTGAATTTTCGCTCGTTCAGAATTTCGTTATTCGTAAACTCCTATTATGATTTTGAGTGTGAGAGAGAAATAAAAATATATTTTATATTTTCATTTCCTTGCTCTGGTAACTAGGCAAAACTACCTCCTCCCCCAACTCTCTACCTCCTACCCTATAACCTATTCATTTTATATTATAAAGTATGCCATTCAAATAATATTCCCGATCTATAAAATATTTGTAATAATATTATGTTTTCCTCTTCTCGAATCATATCTACTTATTAGAATACCTAGAATTTATTATGGAATGATTCCTAAGTGTAACTTAAGCTTAAGAATGAGTTGTCATGTTTATTGCCTTCTATTATTTATTGTACATTCAAATCCGGATATAGAAAATTTTTTCTGAGTGAAAAGCGGGATTTTTGAACATTTTATGTAAAAAAGTGATATTCTTTCGTCAAAAGCAAGACATAAAAATTAAATAACAAGGAGCTCATTTACTATTTATCTATTCTGTATGGTGGTAGATATGGTGATAGATATATTAAATGTTTTTTTTTTAATAGAAAAACGTCACTCGTAATTTACAAATATACTTATTTGTATTTGTACGATATTATAAATTTCTTATTAAAATCTTAAAGTAATAAATAAAGATTATTCATATTACATGGTATAATACGTGAAAAGTGGGAAAAAGCCTATCCCGTTCGGGACTTTTAATTTTTGGGGGAAAAATCGGGACGTCCCCCCAAAATTGGGGCATCTGGCAACTTTGCAGCGTATGCAAAAAGAACTTAGTGTTACAACACTCTATATTATGCAATAGATTCGTTAAAAATAAAATAAAGCTAAGAGTAAAAAATATATACACAATAAATTGTATAAATAAAACAAATATGTTAATTATATATCTTTGACACAAACACATACATAGGTATATTGTACATATTGGAGAATATTTATGTTTACTTGTGGTCACCTGCGTGGTCTCATAGAAATAACAAAAAAATTTTGTATGAGATAACACTTTCTCTCATTTATATTTCATTTAACTGCCTCAAAAAGCTGAGACCGAAAATACAAAGAGTTAGATAAATAGCTTAGATAACTTTTCACCTTAATTATATATAAAAGGAAACGGAATTTTGCCATTCTCCGCCGACAGTCCTCGACTTGTCTAATACTTGTTATTGTATTGTTTTTGTTTAGGTGACATGAAGTCGTCTTGTCTTACCAATTTCAGTTTTAACTTAGTAAGTCTTAAGTTTATATTTAGACTTAAGAAAAAGCTTTTTGTTGTTAAGTTTTTCTTATAATCATTAAGAAGTCGCACCGTTAACCTGCAGGAATACGCGTGGCTAGCTACAACGGGAATCGATCCTGCTAGCAAGTGAACGTGGTACGTGCCGTTGGGGTACAATAGTTTATCTATCAAAAGGTACAAAAATATTATCTTAATTAAGACATTAATGTGTTAAAAATAAAAAAAGTCAATAAAATCTGTGGATAAGACTTTTAAAATTAGACATGGGTTTAGATTTACACGCTTGTTATATAATTACGACATGGATATTAAAAAGTCAAATGTCATGAGACATGAGTGGGCAGTTTAGCTTAAGTATTATTATTATTATACATGATTATCTACGGCCTTCATTTTTTATATCGTGATTGTCTTATTTATACATACAAATTGCTGACCTCCGGCTTCTCTTGTCAATGACTATAAAAATTTAATAATTTAATAAAAGTGCTTACGTAACTTTATTACACGAAAAATGTAGTGTAACACTGGGCAAATGTAGTGTACAAGAAGCTGAAAAAAAATTTTGTATCAGATATCAAAAACTTATACAGTCTAAATATATATTGTGCGTTAGTGAAATTGTTAATCCATGGCTATTTTCGTTTATTTATTTTAAATTCCATATAGTGTTTTTGTATTATGAAATACCATATGTAAATATTAAATAACAAATAACATAAACACAATAAAATAAAATCCGAAATAAAATAAAATAATGCAAGTTCATGTGCCAAAAGTGCCTTTTTTTTATTTTGGAAAAGAGATGACACTGCCGCAAGAAACCGGCTATCGAATGAAAAAGAACAGCATCGAAATCGTTTCATCCGTTTTAAAGCTACAGTGCCACAAATAAACACACAGACGTCGTCGAGTTAAAACTAACAGGAAATTCAACAGATACAATGAAGTTTTAACATAACAAAAATAATTATTTCCTATATTAGATATTAGACAAAAAATCGAGCCTACAACTAATTATTCGTTATGTCACCCAACATTTTATTGGAGACTTTAATTAGACTGCACTATTGACAATTTGCGACGTTTAATTACACGGTCTATAGAACGATGTAATATTCTGATGCAACGACTGTCAATAGTATATAGTATATAATTGTAGATATAGTATATAATTGTAGATATATCTCTTTCTTTATATATATATAAAGAAAGAGATTTTTTTCATTTAATAAGAATTTTATCACTAAAGCCATTGATTATTTTTTGCTAAGCTTTTAAGCTCGGCAAATATTGATTATGGGTTTATATTTCCATTTCTTCGCTCTGGTGTCGAGGCAAAGCGCGACGCCGCTCAACACGCAGTGCCTCCAGAATTCAGTGGATAGTGGAGAACAGAGTGTCTTAACACTAGATTCCCCCTACCCACCTTGCGGTGTGCGGGATTACAGCGTGAAGCTTATATATATAAATTTATTTAATCAAACTTGAGTATGTCATTACTTTAAATATAAGTAATTGTGGATATTTTATATCTTCGTGTATGTATTGCATGCCGCAAGAAAAATTGTTATTATGAATTCAGATATTTCTCCAACTGAGAATCGAACCGACGACCGTTGCATGTACTGTAAAACACTCAACGGCACTATAATACTTTACCTGTAATACATTCAGAAGCACCTAGAATGGTGTTAATTTCAGTACAATATAAGTTCAACGACTGATCCGTAAAGAACGGGTTAGACAAGTTTCTGCAAGCTTACAGCTTCCTAATATTTCACGTAATGTGAAGACTATCTTAGCGCGACATTTATTCTCTAGGCTAGTTGAAATTGAAAAATTATTCTTGTAATTTATTTTTGCGTCCCGCTGTATCTGTCATACAGCAGGTTAGACAGACGGATCCTAGCGTCAAGACTTACGACACTCCCGTTCCCATTTTCCGCCTCACTCTAGAGGCATTGCGTGTTGAGTAGCGGATCTCAATGCCGCATTTTCCCTCGATACCAGGACGAAGAAATGAAAATACCAAATAATTCATTTCCTCGAGTGATAATATGTTTTCTGCAAATGAAACCTTTTCAGTTTTTTATTTAATGGTTGTCAACGCGATATTAGATTCTGCTACCACGGTGCAAATTTTCAGTCCATTTCAATTGCATAGTTCCAAGGCCAAGAATAAGATATTTAAACTCTGTTTTCAAAAAAACATGCCCACGGTGGAGCTTTACATTAACGTTAATTTTAGTTGGCATCGGATCAGTAGTAGTACAAACCGTTAAGAGCTTCGCTTAAGCTCAACTCAATTATGAATAGACATGGCAAAGTGAAAGGATATTTTAGAAACCTCCACTGCCTCTACCATACCGCCATACTGTCTGTATACAGTATTGCGTAAAATTACATAAACAATTGTTTAACATCTGCGAATGAGCTACTAAATAATGAAAGGTGTGTTAGTCTCGTGACTCCGTCGTGACTTACGTGTACTTGTGTTACGAAATCAAACACCTCGAGGCTTTTACAGAACTTATATTAATTCCAGAGCAAAATACCCATTAAACTTGTACAATGTACTTGTATATCTTAAAATTCAAATACAATATGTTATTCTTGAGGATCTCTTTCTTCTTCCGCTCCAAGTCTAAAAGTGAATCTCCAATTTTCCAACCACATAAAGCGTCATTTTTGTAGTGACGTCTGATGGTAATTCTATAAACTTACTTTCAAAAATATCTTTTCATTAAGCAAAGAGGTTGATTTACATTTTTATAGAAAATATATATTAAAATATATAATATATAATAAAATATATAATAAAAAATATATATTAAATTTATAAATATGAAAATATATAAATATGAAATCATTACATTTGTAATAATTTAATTTCAGCTTTACACTACATCTTGCACATATCAGGTTATTCTACGAGAACCTAGTGTTAAGACAAACCGTTGAGAGGCGGCACTTAACATTGCGCCTTGGTAATAGAGTGAGGGAATTAAAATATTAATAAATATTAATAACTTTATTATTTATTAATATTTTAATTGGAATTGGAATCCCCGAGTGGAAACCGAACCCACAACCTTTGCGTTACAATCACACGTTTAAGCCCTTGCGCTTCGACGGCCTGGTTAATTATTGATAAGATAAAAAGTCTTTATTGCATTGTGGGTTCGATTCCCACTCGAAGAAGTGTAATATAAAAGTGAAAATTAACGTTTATATTTCCATTTTCTTCGCTCTGATGTCGAGGCGTTGAGTTCTGCCACTCAACACACAATCCCTCTAGAATTCGGCAGAAAGTTGGGAACGGAGTGTCTTAACAGCGAGGTTCCCTCTGCCTACCCTGCTGTGTGCTGGATACAGCGTGAAGCTGGAAAAAAAATTTTAGGTCATAAAATGCACAAAGTCGACTTTATCATTAAAAGTGATCTCTTCCAGGCAACCAATCCAATTACGGAAGGTTACTCCAAGAGAGAGGGTATCAAATGGAAGTGAATTCCATATTCCCCACTTCTATGATAAAAGATTTACTGTAGCAGTGAGTGCGGCACAGCGGGATCTTGAGCACGTTATCACTTTTCGAGCAGAGACTGAAAGGAATAAAGGAGTTAGACCCAAGGAAGGAAAAACGTAAACGTAAAAATATTTTTATTTTCACTCTATGATATCTAAGATAAAACACGGCGTTGAGTAACGCCACTCAACACGCAATGTTTTAAAAATTCCGCGGAAAGTGGGGAACGGAGTATCTTTGAGCTAGATTTTCTCACCCTACCCTACTATTCGTTGAATACAGTGTGCGTATAAAAAATAATAAAAGAATACTTCACAAAATTTGTATTAATATATTATTTACATCACTCTCGAAAGAAGAAACTATTGATATATACGAGTATGTTGTCAACTACAGTACAGTATTTATTAATGTTTATTATTGAAATGTTTTTCTAGGCCACTGACCATTTCACTTTTGTTCTGTGCTTTTTGACCCTTCAACCCAGAGCTCGCGGATCAACGTGTATTTGGGTCATACTTGCATTATATACGTACATTGAGTGCATATTTGATTGCATTGTATTAACTTGCAAATTTATCAGCCAGATTGTTAACACAGGGCTTCGACTTTGGACTTATTGGCATCTATATTTCTTGTTAGAGTTCTGTACATTTTAAGTAAAAAAGGAACCTCTGTCTGTCTGACTGTGAGAGCATTTATCTCAGGAGCGCTTGGAGATATTGAGTTGAAATACAAACCATATAACTAAACACTAAAGCTCGAGAGCAATATTTGTACGGAACCCTCGATGGGCGAGCCCGATTCGCGCTTCTCCGGTTGTATCTCGACAATTAATTCTCCACTTTTCATCAAATTTCCGAGATTTTGCGTGCAATACTTTATCTTGTTACCAGAACAAATGAAAATAATTTCATTTCCCTAATTGGAAATCGAACTCACGACTCACAACAATCTACATCTACATACATCAGGTATGTTTCTATTCTTTCCGCCTACTTCAATTTATAAAAGTAACGTGGGTACTTTAATTATTTACTTTACCAGGCAGCCATTTAAGATTAAAAAGAATTCGAACCCCCTATGATCCAGTAAATTAAGATACTTCACTTCTGCACCACTAATGTGCATTTAAATATTGAATGCAAACAGAACGTGATATTTGATCTGTCTATAACGTCACCATGATTTACGACTACTGATCATAGTTTAAACAGTATGTATTATAATTACATAGTACTATAGAGTTGGTAGGAACTATTTTTTCATTTGATAGCTCCTAAATTTATAAATCATTTAAGCAATATTTTTTTCCAAATCACGTTATAGTAAAATATGCATATTATATTTTCTCAAAAAACTTGGATTGAACTTATTGAAATTGAACTTTTTTTTTTTTACCCAAACCGTGCCGTCAAAGACGCAGACGGACGTAGCAGATAAATGTTGCAATTTTTGAAAATTTAAAATATATTACCTGAGTGGGAATCGAACCCACTACCGTCACGTTAGAGTCATCGCTATGTCACTCCGCCATGATTGTTTTTTATGATTGTTTAGCGAAGAAATGAAAATATAAACGTAAATAAATATTTCGCTTCCTCGAGTGGGGATCGAACCCACAAAGCGTTACAGTAATACCCTTATGCCGCTGCGCCACGACGGCCTCATTTGACAAATTGCAGCGTTAAAACCCACCTCTCATTACGTAATGTCTCGTATTTGAGCTGACAACAGTCTCTCTAACTACTCTAATAAATAAGAAAATTATTTACTCCGCGATGAACTTGAGTTCAATGTAACATTAAAGAACTAATAAATATTCTAATTATAAATAAGTGTATTCTGTTAATGAGATTTTTATGAATATTAAACCATTGGCGATAAATTAATAAATCTACCTAAAAAATTAACTACTTTTCTACAAATTTATTCTATTCTACTGTTATTTTGGCGGACAATATTTGTTTTTATAATAAATATTAGAACTTTTTATATTTCAGAGGACGATTGACTGTAAACGTGATGGTTGTGGGATCGATTCCCACTTTTGGGAATTAATTCCTCACTTTTCATACTCAATATAAATTCAGGTGGAAAAGTAGAATGCCTTGGGACGCATGAAAAATAAAAATAAAATAATAAATTATTGTTTTTGCTTAAATATATTTTTATTGTAATTTTTGTTCAATATCTGGAAAAATATTTTAAATGAAACTCTTTATCGGACTAATAGTTTATATTTAGTGTAATATATAATACATTTTTGGAAACCCGACAGACGCTTCGAACACTGCGGTAGTGTCTGTTCACTTGCTTGGAGACTATACGGAACGTTTCTACAAAATCATATTAATTATAAATATATTTTCTTTTCAGAGGGGAGGAGAGACATGTACTGATTAAATCTGAATAAAACACAAGAAAAACTAAAATAGAAGAATGGCGGGGAAGAAATTGGAAATTGCGATAGGCGAGGTCGATGAAAAACCACGATTTTCGCCGTTCATGAGACAGGTTCCTAAATCTTTTGTTTAAATTTAATTTTAAAACAATCCGTTTCGTTAGGGATACTTCCGTTCCCCATTTCCGCCGAATTCTGGAGGCATTATGTATTCAGAGGCGGCCTCGTTACCAGAGCGAGCAAATGAGAATAATAAATAGTACTTTTCTCAAGTGGGAAACGAACTCATAACTTGTACGCTTGTCCCGTGTGTATAATGCCGTGCAAATAAGCAATTTTATGTCAACTTTCTGATTTAACATTGCTTGGGAATGGGAATCGAACCCACAGCCGTCGTGCTACATTATTATTTGATTATAATCATTTATTATTATTTTTTTTCTAGCTATTAGCAGTGAGTGGAATAGTAATGTACATGATCGGCACTGGAGCAAACATCGCATATCCAGGCGTACTCCTCCAACAGTTAAGGCAGCCGGACACCGCCGTGCACCTCACCGCTGAACATGAATCTTGGTTTGGTAAGGTTCTTCTATTTTTTCTTCTTCTTCTTCTTCGTCTATTTTAAAAGACGTAATTGTTTTTTTTTAAATTACTTGACTTTTGAAAGATTGATGAAGACACAAAGTCAACATTACCATACAGGTCGCGAGGCGTAAGAGTTTGCATTTGTGTGAGTGTTCACCAAACGTAGAAACAAATATTATTAGTCAATAGTGGAAAAACAAATATAAAAAAGATGCCTCCGAACTTCTTGGAAACTAAATTTCAATGACGTTCGCATACAATGACATATTTGATAAAAAAAAGAACCTTCATTTACGTTCTTGTTGCACCAAAAGAACTCTAACGAACGAAGATAATATTTGAATATGTTAATCAATTTAGAACTTCAAGCACGTGTGCTAAATTCAATAAGTACATGTGTGTTTATGTTATACCCACAAATTTCTCGGAAACTAAAAGCTACATAAACTTTCTTGATAAATGACAACTAAGGGAACAGTCTGTATCATCAAGTCAATCTCATATATATCCTACTAATTTGCAGGCATTTTTTCATTCGGTATAAGGGACATGTTAAGATAAAAAAAAACCTTTGGTTATTTACTAAATTATCATTTGGCATTGAATTTGTAGAAATAACTATAGTTTACACACATTGTGCATGCCGCAACTAAACATACGTGACAAATCAAGCAATTCTTCGAAGAGTTAAATAAGTATTATTCACTTCCACAAAAAATCTTTACAAGTGTTGACAACATGAATATTCGATATTCATGATGGAATTCCTGTCGTAGTCTACTCGTACCATAATGCATGGTGCATAAGAGAGATTTCACGAAATTCTGTCCGGAAATGGGAAGAGTTGAGATTTTAAGTTTTATAGTTTATACGACGGAGGTAGTCTGTCCGTGCCGTTTTTCTACCTTGATTTTAATTTATACCTTATGCAATATTTTTTGAATTTTGAGAGATCGAAATATTAAGAGACCAATATACTGATGAAAAAATGTAAGTAAAAAAACCAAGTAGTTATATAATTATAACTACTTGGTATTTCTACTTACATTTTTTTTATTTCAAGTATAAATAATTTAAAATTACTGTCATTAAAAAAGTATAAGTTATTTATGGCAGGTGCTCAGGCAAACAGAGCCGGGTTGGGTTCGAGAA
>JBAIZZ010000318.1:304308-401466 GCA_037355905.1 Heliconius aoede | reverse complement strand
CACCCGCACGGTGAATCCATGGAATGCTAAGAAGTTCGTCTCTCTCCGGTGTCATTATGTCGTCTCAAATCAAATAATAATATGTAATTGACCTGCGACAAGAAGTATAAAATAGTTTTATATACTTATAAATGCGATATTAAACGCTTCTTACTTACTACTACTATTATGTTTTTATCTAATTACAAGAAAGAAATACAAGGTTATAGGAAATTGACACTTCAGAGATATATATCGTACTATATAACGCAATACAGACCGATATATTAATTCGTGACGTGAATATGTCGGTACAAGATATTTGTTGTTAATAATGAAATCTAAAATTTAATAAAAATATATAAATAGATATAATTGCAAAAGATATATATATATAGAATACAATTGCAAATAAAATTCAGAAACACAATAACATATAAAGGAAATATATAGTAAAAATTATAAGTTGCAACATTACATCGATTTATGTGTAAGGAAAAATATCATGGAAAACACCGTCAAACATATACATTTAATATTATACATAATAATATGTTTTAAATAATATTCGTACCCTAGAGATAAAAAAAATTATAGTATCCTATTCTAATATTATGATATAAATAAGAACTCTTGTGAGAATGGATGTTCAATCCGCTTTCATGCAAAAAGTACTGAATGAATTTAGATGAAACTTTACAGTAATATAGCTTATACATTAGAATAACACATAGACTTCAATTCATTTAAACATTTTGTATCATTTGGCTATAACATAACAATCACTTCAAGCAAGCCGCGTAAATCAACCTAAATCAGCTTTTTCTATTCTAAAATATATTGTTTTATTTCAGCGTCAATCCTGGGCCTGGCCCTGATCTCAGGTATCCTGGTAGCACCATTCTGCCTACAAAAGCTGGGACGTCGTATGACTAACCAACTGAGCACTCTCCCATCAGTGGGCGGGTGGGCTCTCTTGGTGGCTGCTAAGGATCCCATCACTCTGCTTGTTAGCAGATCTTTACAGGTGTGTTCAATTATACCTTATGGAATATAATGGACTATCAAACTCAGAAAAAAAATTTTGTGTTTTATTTAAAGTTTTTTATAGTCTGTTCTTTTATTACTCTTACGTAAAAAGGTAAACGTAAATGTTGTAGAACTAAATCCTCGAGTGTTATAAAAAATATAAAACAAGAAATATGAAAGTAATATAATTATAAGTCAGTTTTAAATTTGAAATTATAATCCAATTTAAAAATGTTACTGGTTTCATTTGAATGCTCAAAAAAACCAATTTAAAATCAATAATACTATCTTTGTTATGCGTTTAATGTAAGACACTTGAATAAATAATATTACCATAGTTTAGAATATACCATTATCCAGTAGTCAAGCACTTAGACTTGCGGGTTTGGCTACCAGCTACAGACAGTATCATACGAGTAGGCTTGTGTTCGATTCTGTCACCTTATTATAATAGACTGACATCTCAGAGCCAGACCTACATCACTTAAGTAAAGATATTTATATAAATATATATTTTTAGGCCTCTTGCATAATCCAGCACATGATCCTCCAAAATTGACTGAATATAGTGACTTAACGGGAACGGATAATCTTAACAATAGGTTCCCGAGTTCCCTCTGTCTATATATAATATAGATATAATACACACATATAATATAGATCCACATTTAACATTCTTATATTTTTTATTCCAGGGCTTCGGCATGGGCATCCAAGCGGCCTGCGCACCGGTGTCGATAGCTGAATACTCTGCACCTAAATATCGTGGGGCTTTCCTCGCGACTATTGCATTTTCATTTGCAACTGGCATGTTGGTCGCTCATATCTTCGGTACATTGCTATATTGGAGACCAGCTGGTTTAGGTTGCGGGAGCTTTTACATAGTATCTCTAATTTTGATATCTTTAACCCCCGAAACCCCACCGTACCTAGCGTCTATTGGTAAATTTAATGAGTGTAGAAGCTCATTCCGTTGGTTAAGAGGTTACAATGAAGAATCTGAACGGGAATTGGAAATTCTTCTGAGTAGTCAAAAAAGAAAGATGGTTACTACTAAAGTATCCAAACTTAAAATGTTTACTGAAATCACCATGAAACCTGAATTCTATAAACCAACGGTGATTATGATGTTTATGTTTGTGCTCTTCCAAATTTCCGGTATGACAGTCGTTCCTTCGTATACCGTGCCCATGATGGAGGAAGTGACGGGCAAAGGAATTGAGTCGTACACCAGCATGTTGATGGTCGACTTTGTCAGATTTGCGACAGCAATATTAGCATGCATTGTAGTAAATAAGTTTAAGAGACGAACTGTCCTGTTTTTGGGCATCTACATTAGTGTGGTGTCTCTTTTTTTGACTTCATTTCTCTTATATTTACGAGACTTCGGTTATATACCCGATGAATATAAATGGACTCCGGTTATACCAACATTAATGTACATTTTTGGTAAAACGCTGGGCATATTGCCTATACCTTGGGCGATAGCTGGTGAAATATTTCCGTTAGCCTACAGATCTTTGGGAAGCGGAATTTCTGGCATGTTTCTATCTATAATGTTCTTCGTTGTTGTAAAAACTGCACCAACCTCGTTTAGACAAATTGGTGTGAAGGGAACTTTTTGCGTATACGGGCTATGTATAGTAATATGTGGAATCTTTTTATTCTTTCTTCTGCCAGAGACTAAAGGCAAAACATTGTATGAAATAGAATGTCATTTTAAAGGCGTTAAGAACGATGAGAACCAAACTAAAGATACAGAAAAGGATAAAATGTTGGAGTTACAGAAAGTGGAGGAGGGATGATGGGGCAAAACGAACACATAGGAAACGCCTTCCAGCTTTATAGAGCTGGCCCCGTAGTTAGGAGATCTTATGACGTTTAATATAAGCAAATTAAATTTCGACACAATTCGGAAAGGATTTGTTTAAAAGAAGTGTAATCTTCAATAAAATTTACTAATACAAACATTGCTTTTATTTAACTTTGATATATATCCAAACTATTTCACATAATATCCTGTATCACAAAGTTTTTTCAGTACAATATATGCGAGCTACATCTACGCATATCGTTAACGCTACCATTCAAAGGTTCCGTAAATTTTCGATCGGCAGGTGATATTCCTCGGAAACTGTCTTCAATATCTTGTAGCGTCCTATCTTTTGTTTCTGGCATCATGAAATATAATATAGATAAACATAACACCACAGTGCCAGCATACATCAGATACGTCAAAGGAAGACCAACAGCGGTCGTAAGAACGGGGAAACATTTGACAGCTATGAAAAAGTTCATTGACAATGCCAAAACGCTTAACCCACCACCCAACCCTCTGTATTCCAATGGGAAAATTTCCCCTGAAATTGCGAATGGTATTGACGATATTCCAACAGTCAATGACGCCATGTACAAGGCAATCAACGCCATAGGTATCAACGGGTGGTCAAAAGGCAGCATGTCATTTTGCCTACCGTAAACGTATATGCTTTTACCAACATACGCTAAGACACAAACAGCTCCGCTGCTGAATAATAAAGTCCGCCGTTTTAATGATCTCATAAGGAAGACCGCGATAATGTTACATACAACTCTCTCCACATCCAGCATCACCATCATGAACTTAGCATTAGAGTCAGGTCCAACTACATTGTGAATAATATCCATCGCGTACGAGCTTATAACGTTGATTCCTGCAAACTGGAACATTGTGTACAATAAGAACATTATTATAATCGGTTTGTAAAACTCAGGCTTTTTGCTTGTGCTGCTTAAATACTTGAAAAATCGTTTGATCTTCACAGCTAAAGGTATTTTTTGATCAGTTAAGCTTGACTTTCTTAGCATTTTCTGAGCCGTTATCATGTTCTCTAATTCCGCTTCTTGCTCTGAGCCTTTACCACGTAGCCACAAAAATATTTCTTCTCCTTCTTGGTACCTACCTTTGGAAATCAACCACGACGGTGACTCAGGGTTACAATATATGATAAGTACAAGACTTGTGAACGTGATAAAGGAACATATTAGACCATTTTGTTGCCAGCTAAAGTACGTGCCCAAGGCATGCGTGGTCATGACTCCCATAGTTAAAGATAGGGATACACTAGTTAGAAAAGCACCACGGTTTTTAGGATCTGTCATTTCTCCTATAATAATTGAACCTAAGGGTCCAAGCATTCCCATTGAAACGCCTTGGAGAAACCTAGCGGCTATCAGTCCACCAACAGTATTTACGAGAAGGAGCATATACCACCCTATGAAAATTGGTAATATTGTTAGCAAATGTGACTTCCTTCTGCCAATGGTGTCCATCAGGGGAGTGATGATGAAGTTCCCCACGATCAACGCGAATCCGACAATGGAAGCTGAAATTGTCAAAATACTTATTTAATTTATATCAGATTGATTTACTGCTGGTTTTGATTGTATAAACGCTTAATTGACAATTTTGTAATAATCTGAGGCTCTGACATAAAAAATCATATTTATAATAGCCAATTAAAACGGTATAATGACCCATCTTAGTTTATGTTTCCTAAAAAGAGACGTTTTTATTCTTATAATTTATTTTAGATCGTGTGGTGGCTTTATTTCAATATGATTCACTGCACTGCACGTGATATGGTTATAAATTCAAATCGTAAATTATTATACATAAAATTTTATATTTAAAGTACTTAGATAAACTGTTATTAATTACTCATTACTCGTATATATATTTTTTTATGAAAATTACAAAAAAAAATGGAGAACTACCATGCAACAAAAAATAATAACAGCTTAACAATTTACGTAATCTCTAAATGCATATATAAATTCCATTAGAGATAATCTTTTTATAGTCTGTTCTTAGCAGCGTATTGTTTGTACCTACTTTTAACTGTAAGTCGAAACAATAAGTTGTATATATTTTTAACATCTTTAAGCGTCATTTCACACTTTAATAGGAATAGGAAAATTCTCTTTAACCGACCTGGGAGTTCGGGGGGGGGGGGGGGGGGGGGTGTACAAATTTCGGGAACCGCACTCACATTCAGCAATTTACAGCCATATTTTTCCCACTTAAAGATTAAAAGGAAAATTACATATAGACAAAAGGTAAACTAAAACTAACCGATCCATGATTCTTCGCTCGTAGTGACTTGGATATGAGATTCTGGACGTCGCAACGCTGGTATCAGTACAGCTGAGAACCCGATGACGCAGCCGTGCGCTGTGATGTTGAACGCTACACTCGCTGTTAGTAGACACTGGAAAATATACAGAAAAAATATATTAAAATCAAATCAAATCCCAACTCCCAACTTAGCAGGGTGAACCAAAAAGAAATCATTTGCCGCTACCGACAATAGTGTCCAATTTAAAAAAAATAACACTTTAAAAGCGCAAGTGTCAATTGAATACGTAATAATATAGAATAAATGGACAATCTGGATTGATATACTGCGATACATTTTATAAATCCACACATAGATAAGATCTTGAGACGTGTCCAACAGATATCTCTAATCTTGCCTATCAATTGTTAATTGTTATTTAAATTGATAAAAAAACCTGTTTATTTGCGACTGTACTATAAATGGGAAATATTTCTTTTTTTTATTGATTTCGAAAAAGGAGGCTGTCAGGTTGATCTGTACGTAGGTATCTATAATACTTATTTAATATTGTTTGCTTGTTAGTGTCATGATCTATGTAGGGTATGCATGTATGTTTGTTAACAAATATCTCGGAAATTAAATCTTATCGATATGATCCTGTCGGCTTAAATGAGGTATGTTATGATATAAAAAGTCTTGGGCCAGTTTCACCATTCAAGAATAAAGTTTTGTTTTTTTTCACCATCAAACTCCCTGAAACCTAATCAGGCAGGTTATCAGCTAAGCCACTTAATGCTCCACGGAACTGTTACGATGCCGTTTTGTTGATGCTGTTTTTTTTGATATCCTCTATTTGCCTGGCGAGTTGTCTCAGTGATACTATTTATTTGGACGTCAAATTCAAAATATCCTCTGAAAAAGTTATTTGAATAGACTTTTTCAAGCACGTTTTCAATTGAATTTCCTAAGGCAGAGTGAGCTTAACACTAGTGTTAAGACTTAAGACACTCCTCTCCCTACTTTGCGTTGAATTGTGACATTGAATATGAAATAAGAATATTATATATTTCATTTTCTCTAGTGAGGATCGAACTATAACCTATTGTGTTTACAGTCATACGCCTGCGCCATGACTTGCTTCAAGTACCTAGACTTAGACTATCTTAAGTCTGAAACACCTATATGTTTAGGTAACTTTGGGTAACACGAGTACCAAATAAGTATTATGAAATTGACAGCCGATAACAATAATTTACTAATGATATCCCCGCAACGTGTGATATCAATACGCTACTGTTACCACTAAGCAGTATATCTATAGTCGAATTATAGAATAATACTTTGTGACAATTTGCATCATAATACTGTTAATCATAATACTGATAAGAGGCAATATTTTCTATTTTTTTAACCGACTTCCATAAAAGGAGCAGGATCACCATAATATTTGACTATGACAATTCTTTAACGGCAGGTGGTTAATTTGCTTCTTTTTTGTTTGTGCGCGAGTCTCTCCCACCAATCCCACCAATTAGTGCTTTAATAACTTTAAGTGCTTTAATTTAAAAAACAGCTTTAATATTAAATCTTGCCCTCTCTTAAGGATATTATTTTTTTGGATTTAATAATTTAGTGTATTGTTTTCAGATTTCTTCCTGAACTATATTAGTATTACCCGTGGATGCCGACTGCGAAATTTCATAATTCTAGGTCAACCGGAAGTACACTTACATATTACACACTTAACTTTTGTACACAGCAATAACTTTTATTTAAGAAAAAGTAGAAATACTATTTTTTTCAAGAAATCAACGGAACCCTAGATTTGAATATATGGTTTGAAATTTAACTCGAGATCTCCTCACGTTTCTGAGGTAAAACTCTTCACAAACAACAGACGAAGTTAACCTAGTGTTAAAACACTCTGTTCTCCATAAAGATATTTCCTCTATCCAATTTACGCCGAATATTTAGACACTGCATGTTAGGTAGAGGGACGGCTATATGTTACTAGTTCCGCGATAAGCGGGAATCGAACTAACAACCATCGTATTAATAATAAGTGTCTTATTAGTATCATAACGCCAAGATGGCCTTAATAATTATTTTAAAACAATGATGCAATAAAATTTATCTATCAAGTGTAACATAAAAAACCTCATATTGACATTTATTTCTTTTTGTTTCATTGTTTTGTTTATCTATATATATATATATATATATATATATATATATATATATATATATAACGCTGTGATTAAACAATAAAACTAAGGATTCATAAGTCACACAGGAACTCAATAAAGATAATTCGTAGTTTATATTTATGTGTTGTTAAGAAACACTAACTATATATATATATAACTATATATACTTATATATTTCTTGCAAATTTGAATCACTAACTTTTATACCGATGTCCTTCACAAATATAAACCGCGTAACATAGCGCCGCGCCGCACAATGTTCAACCAGACAGGGGAAACAAAAAATATTCAACTAAGTGACGAACCTTTAACCATCGCGATTAAAATATCTATTATCTAAAATATTTAATATTATACTTATAATTATATTATGTAGATACCAAAATTATGTAAATAAATAAATATATCTGCAATAATTAATATTAATAGATAACTTTAAAAAGATATTAATAATAATATATTAAATTAGCTACGAACATACAACAGCCGAGAAAGAAATGTTAAGACACTCCGTTCTCCACAAAACAATGAAAAGAATCACTTTCAGTATTATAATAAGAATATATTATAACAAAATATTTTAAATTACATCAACCACAAGTACTTTTGGAGGCGCAGTGGGACGACTCTCTGACTTACTGTCAGCGCGATAGTCCGATTTCTACACGTGGGACTGACGAAAAATGTAGAAAATTGAGCCTAAAAATATAGAACGCACGCTAATACTAGGTACACGTAGCCTATCACGCTGCTGCTGAACACGCGAGATACAGTGGAAGATAAAAAAATTACCTGTCGTAATAAAGGCACGTAACTCCTTTTCCCCTCCATCTTGAAGTACGATCACACGGCCAACATTGTTCTAAAACACAGTTTCTTCTACCGTATCCTCGCCAAGACTGAACATGTCAATTATATTGATAAACTGATTACATATAACAATATGTTATTATAATTTGTTGATTGTGTGTTCGTTTGTCACTTTTTAATAGTTTTTTCTAAAACCGGTGATAAAATTAAACACACAGTGGTGATGTCACAATCATTTCGCACCTTCAAAAAGAATGTGATGTAACTTAAACATTTAAATTCACGACTGGTTTTACTAAACTTAACGAATTAAAAGCTTACCCAAAGTTGTACTGTGATACAGTCACACAAATTGATAATGTTAGTTTTTGGTTACTAATTTAGAGTGTACAATATATTGTAAATTATTACCAAAGTTCAAGTGAGGTATCAGATAAAAGGACTCTGGCTAAACTAAACTTGAATTTCAGAAAAAGCTCGAGACCTCCAATTTTTGTACGGAATCCTCGGTGGGCGAGCCCGACTCGCGTTTGTCCGGTTATTTATTCTTGATTTTACTCCAATACACAAGAATTAAATACAAGTCGGCCACAGCGTCAGTTTTTAACTACTATATTACTAATTTAACGTAATAAATAAATGTATCGCAAAACCGCGCAATGTAATATGACAATCACGGTACGACGGTCATTTAAAAATTATATTATCTCATTGAAGATAATCTCACTTGCATAGATATTTGTTTAACTGTCGCGAACAAAGGACGAGTAATCGTGACTCGTGGTGCTGAAATGGCGCTTCACAGTAAATATGTTGAACGGCAGTGTGTTACATTAGCATTTAAAGGCGTCACTGTCAGAGTTAACCAAATCTGACTAAAACGACTGTTAATTCGTGAATAAAATTAATTTGTGACAATCTTTGTATGAAGCATGTATTAAATAATAATATTTAATTAAGTCTCATATTTATAACATCATTTTATATATGTATATCGAAAATATTCAGATTTTCTGCACCTGCTTTACAGAGTATCTTTGTCCGTACCACTTTAAAGAAAATGTTTTTTTTTTCAAACAAAATAATAAAGCTATCGTTGTAAAGTAAAACGCCATTTGTAAAGTATGACATAAACACGCACACTAACGTTTAGTAGATTTTTTTATAGTATTATGTGTATGTGTGCGTCACACGAAATACAGGTATGGATAAAAATCGTGAAATGAAAAAAAAATCCTTCGTTGAGCTATCTTGATTAATTTCTTTAGATATTGTTTTGAAATATTTTTACATATATGCTGTTTCTGTAAAAGGATCGCTGATACGTCCCTACCTGTCCCTAAGATCTTTGTGCGTTACGTAGTACTGGTCTAGGTCTGCTAATGTCCTCGAAATTAAAGCATGTATTGTAAGATAAGATAATTTATTTTAAGATCTAAATCAATATGTTTATCAGTTTACGAAGCGAGGGCTTCCATTGAGATTTATTAATAATAGCCACTTCGTCGAGTGCGACGTGTGTTTTGAAATGGAGTGACATGATTAGATAAATAATTTACTTCGATTTTACTTTTATAATAATGTATTCATCATCATCATCATCATCATCATCATTTACAGCCATCGATTGTCCACTGTTGGACGTAGGCCTTTCCCAATACCGTCCGTCTAGCAGGGAGTCGTCCCAACGGACGTTTAGTATGTATTAGTTTCAATTAATTGTAATTTTTGACTAAAAAAGCCTGATTTCAAGCTTGTAAAGACAAACTCAAATAATAAGTAGCTTATTAATAACAAGTAGTAACATAATTCTTTATTTTAGAACGTCATATTATTATATAAATTAAGTATTATACTATACAACTTTTAAGCCAAATAAACTAAGCTCCGAGAGCGTCGCCTGACATAATATGGCCTAAGAAGTAGGATCTACGTCGGATGGAATTGTCTTGCTATGTCTATCCCTGGAGTTAGACCTCTCGGACGCCGAAGAAAGCGCTGGTTGGATATCTTGATGCAGGATATCAGAGCCAATGGTCTAACACCGAGGATGTCACAGATCGTGCAAAGGATTAATATGTCGGCAGAAGGAAGAATAATAATAGGATGACAAACTCACCCATCATAGCAAAATGTAAGTTGTATTGTAAAAATAATATATCATTAACTTCAAAATTAAGAAAATTGAAAATAATAAATTAAATTATTGATACTTATATAGGTAAGTATCAAAAATTTCATTTATTATTCCTAACCTACGTAATTAATTGAAAGTTATATTTATTTTAAATAACATTTCACACATCACGCGCAGGTTTCAGACATTCAGTGTTCTGTATATTGTCGAGGTATTGTATAAATACGAAATTTAAATTATACAGATTGCAGGTAACACATGGTATTTAAGTATAGTCTTGTCAGTTTTTTCTTTTAACATAAAAGAATACCATCTATTACAATGTAGCAAAATTGCATGTGAAAATACATTAACTTTTCCTCAATAGGTGGCGCGATCCATTTTAATCTACATATATATATATATTGTATTAACACAAAACTTCATATTTATAATAGAATACTTTTTAATTTATATATATATGTATTAAATTTATTTATTTGATACTGAAACAACTTTTTACTTTATTCTTTCGAATAGAATTATAAAATAAGATAAGTTAACAAAGCGAGTACTGGCCATATTATTTATTATTACATAATTTTAGATTAGTTTTATAAACGCGAGCTGACTCGCGAGCGAACACGTCATTTGGCCGAGCCGGTAATTGCAAACAATTTATTTTAATGCACACTGCAGTTCTCAAACTAAATATAATAAGAGCAAAACAAATATTTTGAATAGATTATATATCTATTGAACAGTAATGAAAAAATATACTTAATTTTTTATACTTTCGCCCAAAAAAGAAAAATCTTTAATTAGAGCAAGTAAAAAATTTTCGCCTCACTAGAGCAGACTTGTTTTTGTAACTTCTAACTCTGTAAAATTGGGGACAAATCAATTAAAACCAAAATTTACATAAATAATAATTATTTATTGTTGATGAATCCAATAGATGATATTTAAGAAATCTAAATCCAACAGATCATAAATTATCAGTCTTAACAATTAATATCACAAAAATACTGGTAAATAAAATAATTAAACAATAATTATAAATAAGATTAATCGACTTCTTCTACGGTGGGTCCATTAGCGTGTGCTCCGGGGGTGGGGTTGGGGTTGCCGGCCCCATGGAGCTTGCTCATGATGGGGGAGCAGACACGCTGGATTTCCTTTAACTTGTGCTCATATTCTTCCTTTTCAGCTAAAGTATTGTTATCTAGCCAACGCAAAGCCTCGTCGCATTCGCTTCTTGCACTGTTTTTATCTGCGTCAGACAGTTTGCTACCAGCGTCATCCAATGCTTGGCGAACACTAAATATATAGGACTCGAGTTGATTTCTCGCTGCTACTCGCTGGCGCTGCTTCTCATCTTCTTCCTTATAACGCTCTGCTTCAGATAACATTCGGTCAATATCAGCCTGAGAAAGTCGACCTTTGTCGTTCTTTATGACAATGTTCTTGCTACGACCTGTGCTGTTCTCTTTAGCCGATACATTAAGGATGCCATTCGCGTCAAGATCAAATGTCACATCAATCTTTGGAACACCACGAGGTGCTGGTGGAATCCCAGTCAAGTCGAACGTGCCAAGCAGGTTGTTGTCCTTGGTCATGGCTCGCTCGCCCTCGTAAACTTGAATGGTCACGGCCGGCTGGTTGTCAGAGTAGGTGGTGAAGGTTTGCGATTGCTTGCACGGGATCTTGCTGTTGCGTTCAACGATCTTTGTCATCACTCCGCCTGCTGTCTCGATACCCAGGGATAGTGGCGCCACGTCAACGAGGAGAACGTCCTGAATTTTTGAATCTGTTTCGCCACTCAAAATAGCCGCCTGTACAGCCGCTCCATACGCTACGGCTTCGTCAGGATTGATGGAAAGGTTAAGCTTCTTGCCGCAGAAGAAGTTCTGCAGTAGGTTCTGAACTTTCGGTATACGAGTAGAACCGCCCACGAGCACTACGTCATGAATTTGACTTTTATCCATTTTCGCATCTTTCAAAGCTTTTTCCACCGGATCCAAAGTACCACGGAAAAGATCGGAGTTAAGCTCTTCAAAGCGAGCCCGTGATACTCTCGTATAAAAGTCAATTCCTTCATATAGCGCGTCAATTTCAATAGACGCCTCAGTGCTGGATGATAAAGTGCGTTTGGCACGCTCAGCGGCGGTGCGGAGGCGTCTCAACGCGCGTGGATTAGTTCTCAAATCTTTTTTATATTTACGCTGGAATTCCTCAGCTAGGTGATTTACGAGCCTGTTGTCAAAGTCCTCGCCTCCAAGGTGAGTATCTCCAGCGGTTGCTTTGACTTCGAAAAGGGAACCTTCGTCGATTGTTAAAATAGAGACATCAAAAGTACCTCCTCCAAGATCGAAGATTAGTACATTTCTTTCGCCTTTCAAATTCTTGTCCAAGCCATATGCCAAAGCTGCAGCGGTGGGTTCATTGATGATTCTTAGGACGTTTAAGCCAGCTATGGCTCCAGCGTCCTTCGTTGCCTGTCGCTGGGAGTCGTTGAAGTAAGCGGGAACTGTGATGACGGCGTCGCGTACAGATGTGCCAAGATATGCCTCTGCGGTTTCCTTCATCTTTGTCAAAACCATGCTGCTGATCTCTTCAGGAGCAAATCTTTTGGCTTCGCCTTTGAATTCAACCTGGATTTTTGGTTTACCACCATCATTGATTACCTTAAATGGCCAGTGTTTCATGTCCTGTTGAATCTTTTGGTCGTCGAATTTGCGTCCGATCAGCCTTTTCGCATCGAAAACTGTGTTGTTGGGGTTCAAAGCCACTTGGCTTTTCGCCGCATCGCCAATCAAGCGCTCGGTGTCAGTAAAAGCGACGTATGAAGGTGTTGTACGGTTACCCTGGTCATTGGCGATAATTTCCACATTGCCATGTTGCCACACACCAACACAGGAATATGTGGTACCAAGATCAATTCCAATAGCGGGCATGTTGATATATTTGCTTATAAACACTCACTGTATAAATAATACTCTTAGTAAAATAGCTTCGGTATATACCAAACTCTCACGTCTTCACTGTATCGTATTTCGAATAATTCTGACTTTACGCGCCAAGTCAGCCGCTTATATATTAAGCAAATGGGTGATCTCGAATATTCTACTACTTACTAGAACTCACCAATCAGGTTACAGCAATCGTCGAATATTCTAGAATGTCATCCCAATGACCAATAGAACCGCGGTAGAATGAGATAGCAATATTTTTTTATCGCATTATAGGGCTACTAGCATAAAATTTCTACCATGATTATAAGGAATGTAAAAATTTATTTGAAATATAAAGTTTCACTCATTATAAGTATATTGAATCAATTTATTATATTTTTATTAGTTTTATAGAGATTTGAATTATTATATCGAAATTTAGATTTTTTTAAAAGTACTCAACATGTATCATATTATTATGTTAAAACCATTACTGGTTGAAAATGTGTTTCATTGTGATGCTACTCCTAGACCGTTAAACCTAGCTTTGAAATTTTGCGGGGACTTTGTGGATTATACGGTGATCCCATGGTCAAAATGTGGGACACATTTTGACCATGTGATAACGTATAGATAGAGTTAACGTTTTACGTTTGAAATTCGCAAGCACAGATTGAACTTTGACTAATCGAACCCAGCGTGTGCGAACAAAACAGAAAAAATAGCATGTGGCGGATCCTAGTAATAGCACCTGGCAACACCAAAGAAAACTCCAGTCGTGACGGTCGCGTTCCGTGTAAGAGCGAGATAGCAACACATTGTTTATACTCCAAAGAAAAAGCGCGAAACATCACGTCTCTTCTCTTTTATGGTAACAAACAAGGATTGAGGACTGGAAAATTCTAGATTTATCTTAATTTTGAATGATATTAAAAATTAATATATTTTATTGTAAAGGTATTTTTTTTTTAAATAATACAAATTAACGTAAGTAAACAATAAATAATATTACAATGAAATCACTGTTTTTATTGCGTATTATATTATGAAAACCTTATGCAATAGGATCGTTGGTCATTATTATATATAATTTATTAAATTTCATAATTATCTTTACACGTGGAAAATTTTAAAAATATATTTTTTTTATTTTTTTAAATTTGTGTATCTCTATTTAATTAGTTTTAAAACTTGAGACCTATGACACAATTTTACTTATTTTTTTTCAATAATATGTAGCATAAGACTATTTTCTTAAATATGTTCTTTCGTTTAAAAAACTTACCTAAGTGTAAACATTTTTTTAAATAATAATAGTCGTATAGTTCAAGCGGGCGAAGCCGCCCAGGTCGGCTAGTATACTATTAGTACTAAATAATAATAAAAATAAATTTTTAAAATATAAAATATTTTTGTCTTATTTATATGCGGCTAGTCGTGTACCAGCGAGCGATTGTGAACGTGACAGGTCGTGGATTCTTTCTCATGGTAAAAATTTAATATATTTTTAATATTTACATTTCCTCTCTTTGGTCGAGGCAAAGCGGCATTGAGTTTCGCCACTAAACACGCAACGCCTCCAGAATTCGGCAAAATGAAAAACGGATCTCCATGGGAACAAAGTTTGTCAACAGTACGTTACCAAATTCCTTCTACGTGCTGTTGCATATGATTTTATTTCTAATATGTCTAAGGGTGGAAAATTCAGTCTAACAATAAAAAAAGATCGGACAAGCGCAAGTCGGTCTTTCCTACCGAGGGTTCCGTAAAACAGATGTAGGTCTCGGTTGGAATTTTCTGAGATACAGGCTTAGCCAGAGCCCTTTCACCTGATTTCACTTGAGCTAGCGGCTTTAATACCAACCAAGGTGCACCACTAAGACTATTATTTTTTAAGACCTAACCATAAATGTATAAGTTTCAGTTTTAATTTTTTCCTGAACTAGTACTACCTGTAGACGCTAGCTGCCAAATTTTATAATTCTAGGTTAGTTCTAAGTTTTAATTGTGTTACCAATGTAATTCTTTAATCTAAATCTAGAAGATTCGTGTATCAATTCTTAATATTTGCCCTTGAAATTTAAGTTAGGGTGAGGGTGATCGCTTTTGTAAGTACTGTAGCAACATGTGTACACGCGTTCAATAACGGCGAGGGTAGATTTTTCTAGAGTAGTGTGACAATAGATCACTTTTGCGTCATTTTAACAATTATTTTTGTTACTTATAAAATAATCGACCACCACATACCTTCGCCGTCATGACACATTCATATGACATATTCTGGAGTGAGCGGTAACTGTGACATTGGGGATTTCTTTTATATGTAGAAAGTATGAAAGTGATGTTATACATATAATATATAGCATTCATCGATATCGATATATAAATGGAATCGAATATCAACGTAAAAACGAGTTTTGGCCTCGAACCCTTTAGCCTAAGATCCGTTTGGAAAAATCTGAAGGTATCATTCTTAAAAATAAATGTCATTTACAAAAAAACAGATACCTGTAAAATTTTGCAACGGGATCTCTAACTAATTACTTCTTGAAATTAGCACGTTCAAACGTAGATATATTTTACCATAGATTTTACCATATTATAAAACGTTCCAATAACACTAAAATATCATTAAATTAAAAAAAAAAACCACAACTTCATTTCCGTTTTTAAATTTGATACGTTTGTATCGTAACCATAAAATACTATGATATGTAGGTACTTACATATAGAAATAGGTCTTCTAAAACATAATTTAAGGAATAATAAGCTCTATGTCTATATGCATAAGAATTCATACTAGTCGAACACAAATAGGTAGAAACGTGGGAGTTTATGAATCATAATATTCCTAAAAATATAAAGATTAAATTGATATTTCAAAATAACTCTGTACCTATATAAATTATTTTCGTCAGCATCTATGGACTATGCCTATATTTCACCTCTTATAGAATGTAAACGCCTGTCAAAATTATCATGGGAACTAAGAATTATATTAAACACGTTCCATTCAGGAAGCATTGCGTGTTGAGTGGCGGAACTCAACGCCGCGCTTTGCCTCCTTGACAGAGCGAATTGAAAAGAAAATTAAATATTTAATTTCCTCGAGTGGAAATCGAACCAATCTGTCGCTTTTACTTACACTGCAATTGGCCTTTATTTTATTAGTTGTAGATATTTATAGGTAAATAATTACCTTTTTCAACTCTATAAATATAATATACCTACTGTAACAAATAGTAAATTAATTTATCAAAATCATCGTTTGTTGATAATTGCAGTCATCACCACATATAAATGTGGAGACTCGCCAGTTTCTGGACGTAATGATAATAATGATACCAATATACTCCTACAAACGTCATTCTAAGCAAATTATTAATTAAACGTGGGCAAGGACAGATGTAACGTTTGTATTTTAGTATAGTAAATAATATTATAATTATGTTATCGAGAAATAGAAAATTTTAGGGTCGACTCCTTTCTCTTATGACTTATGTTTATGGCATTTTAAATAAATTCGTACTTCCTTGTCTTCGCCTCATGGTGGTTAAAAGAAATGTGGCGTTGAGTTCCGCTACCCAACACGTAGTTAGTATATCTATTGGATGCAAAGACGGAAACGCAGTGATATTTCACTATATTCTTTAAGGTAACACTGCGTTATATAAGATATGTATAAAAAATATTGGCCTAGTTCAACTTCGACAACTCCAAATTCTGTTCCACATTAAAATTTCAATTTTTATACTCTAAAGCAAAATAATAGCTTTACACTTTTTCTCACATAGTGGGGGAGGCAGAAAGAAAAAGGTGTTAAGACACCTCGTCTTTTACTACACTCCGCTCAATGTTTGACAACAAACGGAAATATATATTAAAATATTTAATTCATCCGCAAGGGAATCGAACCCACGACCGCCGCGTTTACAGAGCCATACGATAAGTCACTGAAGTATTCTTCTATTACAATTCATAAAATATTACCTACAGAACTTCTCCAATTACATATAAAAGGATATATTTACCTTTGATTTGTTGGTTAAATCAATTTTCTATAGAAATAGCTTTAATTAAACGTTATAAAGCAATTCAATCAACTATAATGCATGGTGCATGAAGCTGGGCGGGCCCCGATCGATGGTCTGCCCGTTACATCTAGGTCAGACACGCGCAGTGCCTAGGTGATGCTGATAGGTGGAATGCCCAAATATACGAGAATAGTCGTATGAACAATATTCTGGAAGATATAACCGGTCTTAAAATATGAAATTAAATAATTACCTTACGTTACAGATACGGGAAAGTATTGAGGCAATAGTAGAATTATCTTCCAAGGAAACCTATAAATAATATTTTCATAATTCTCCCGTTCCTTCAAATCATATGTAGTCTCAGATCTTTTAATTGAGAAAATAAATAAGAGATATAAATTTAATCTCACACAAATCATTAGAAAAACTAATTCAGGGAAAACTACGAGACCAGTGCGATGCTTCTTTTTCCTTAAAATGCGAAATTTAAAATATAATTTTCATTCCATAAAAGATTATTAAGAAACCGAAGACTGCGTTAATGTCGATTTCAGGACAAGTGCTGCCACCTGTTGAGGTGTGTACTGACATATATTATATTTGGAATGCAAATAAAAGGTTAGTTAAGTTAGGTTTTATAAAATTAATTATGAATTCTGAAAACAATTCCTTATACATAACTTATTTTTCAAAAAAATATATGCACATTGATAGATTAAAATAGACAGTTATAAAATATATTTACAGTAAAACTATTTAAGAAATATCAAATGTTTTAAAATATGATAATGTCCACGAGTTTTAGTCATATTTAAAATACAAGTTACATAATATACCAGGGCGTAGAAAAGAAAATGAAGAATAAATGTAAAGTTGAATGGGGATCGAACCCACTAGACGATATTACAGCTCACTGTGCCACAGGTACATAAGTTAAAGGTAATGTACGTCTAGGTATATGGAATTTAAACATATCTACTAAGACTAAAGCAAATACCCCCCAATAAAATTTTATAAATGAAAATTGTAATAAAATCAAATTATTGAAATTATTTTAAAGTATAAAAAATTTAGAAATCAAAATGTAATAAAAAGTACAACATATTCATAACTCACATTTTAAAATTCTTTATTGATTTTAAATTCTAAACAAGAGCAGCTCGACAATAATAGTAGAGTCTTAATAGTTAACAGACATTTCTTAAGTGAAATAAGGAAATAAAACTACAAAAATATTATTAGTTACATTAAATGTAATTTTTTATTAATTAAATGGAATTTGAACTAAAATCAGTCTTTGGCTGTACACCAGTGCACAAAAAAAACTTGCAATACACATATACCATTATAACATGGTTAGGATTAGGCGGGGAACTTAATCTACTTCTTCCATGCGGGACGCATCATCAGCGTCTCCTTCTAGAGGGGGGACATCTCCAGCACTAGCATCCTCGACTTGGATCGGCTCCTCCTCGTCGATGCCAAGACCAAGCTTGATCATGCGGTAGATGCGAGAAGCGTGTACTTGAGGTTCATCAAGGGTGAAGCCAGAGGACAGTAAAGCAGTCTCATATAATAGGATGACCAAGTCCTTGACAGCCTTGTCATTCTTGTCAACATCAGCCTTCTGACGGAGTGTCTCTACAATGGAATGGTCAGGGTTGATTTCAAGGTGCTTCTTGGCAGCCATGTAGCCCATGGTGGATGTGTCACGGAGAGCCTGAGCCTTCATGATACGCTCCATGTTAGCTGTCCAGCCATACTGTGCAGTAACGATACAGCAGGGTGACTCGACTAACCTGTTGGATACAACTACTTTCTCAACTTTGTTATCTAAAATGTTCTTCATTACTTTACATAGACCTTCAAATTTAGCCTTGTCTTCCTCACGTTTCTTCTTCTCTTCCTCATCTTCTGGGAGTTCCAAGCCTTCTTTGGTTACTGAGACTAGAGTTTTGCCATCATACTCCCTCATCTGTTGAACTACATACTCATCAATGGGCTCGGTCATGTAGACTACTTCATAGCCACGTTTCTTAACCCTCTCAACAAAGGAAGAGTTAGCTACCTGGTCTCTATTTTCACCAGTGATATAGTAAATGTGCTTCTGGTTCTCCTTCATGCGGGAAACATATTCTTTGAGGGAGCAAACTTCATCACCAGAGGCAGATGTGTGGTAGCGGAGCAGGTCTGCAATCTTTGAGCGGTTCTGAGAGTCCTCATGAATACCAAGCTTTAAGTTTTTGCTGAACTGTTCGTAATACTTCTTGTAGTTTTCTTTGTCCTCAGCCAGCTCTTCAAAGAGCTCTAAGCATTTTTTAACTAAGTTCTTCCTGATTACTTTCAAGATCTTGTTCTGTTGAAGCATCTCACGAGAAATGTTAAGGGGCAAGTCCTCACTATCAACTACACCCTTAATGAAGTTAAGGTACTCAGGGATGAGGTCTTCACAGTTGTCCATGATGAAAACCCTGCGGACATATAACTTGATATTGTTCTTGCGCTTCTTGTTCTCGAAAAGGTCGAAGGGAGCGCGACGAGGAACAAACAAGAGGGCACGGAACTCAAGTTGACCCTCAACACTGAAGTGCTTGACAGCTAGATGATCTTCCCAGTCATTGGTGAGAGATTTATAGAAGTCACCATACTCTTCCTGTGTAATGTCATCAGCATTGCGTGTCCAGATGGGCTTAGTCTTGTTCAATTCCTCATCCTCTGTATACTTTTCTTTGATGGTCTTCTTTTTCTTCTTCTTGTCTTTGCTATCCTCATCTTCGTCCTCACCTACGTCCTCAATCTTGGGTTTATCGTCCTCCTTCTCCTCTTCCTTCTTTTCCTCCTCAGCTTCATCATCAGAGAGCTCCTTCTCGCGTTCCTTCTCAACTACAAGTTTAATTGGATAACCGATGAACTGAGAGTGTTTCTTGACAACCTCTTTGACTTTGTGTTCCTCCATGAACTCGGCGAGGTCCTCCTTAACGTGGAGTACGATCTTAGTACCGCGGCCCAGAGGTTCACCGGGGTCAGAGCGGACGGTGAAGGAACCCCCAGCAGAAGACTCCCACATGTATTGTTCATCGTCATTGTGTTTGGAGTGTACAGTAACGCGATCAGCAACTAAGTAGCAAGAGTAGAAACCTACACCAAACTGACCGATCATGCTAATATCAGCGCCCGCCTGCAACGCCTCCATGAACGCCTTTGTGCCGGACTTCGCAATAGTACCGAGGTTGTTGACCAAGTCAGCTTTTGTCATACCGATACCGGTATCAATGATAGTGAGAGTACCCTCGCTTTTGTTGGGCACAATCTTGATGTACAGCTCCTTGCCACTGTCGAGCTTTGATGGATCAGTGAGAGATTCATAGCGGATCTTGTCCAAAGCATCTGAAGAGTTCGAAATCAACTCACGAAGAAAGATCTCCTTGTTAGAGTAGAATGTGTTGATGATCAATGACATAAGCTGGGCAATTTCCGCCTGGAAGGCGAAGGTTTCGACTTCACCGGATTGAGTCTCCATTTTTTCTTCTGGCATTTATAGAACAGAGAAATATATACCTTTCAAATTGATTGGAAAGTTGTGTTAATTACTTCTTGCTTCGTATTAGTAGCGTGGTTAGCACTCGCACGTGTAGAATTATCACAGAACACTTGATACGTCGATACCGCAGCTCAATTTTACTCAATGAAGCCGGCGCGAGTCGTCACTGGTTTATATACAGTGCGCATTGGTGCGACATCTGTGAACGAATAGAAACATCTGGACTTGCCGCCCTTACTTACAGATCTCAGCAACACTTTTAATAAAAGTTTTGTAAATTTTTTTTTTTGTAATAATAATTTTATTTATATTTATTTCACTACATTTTAAATTACTATAAGTCTGTCATAGCTGATATTAGTATTTTAGTTGTTATAGTAAATTGATATCTTCTTCTTCTTCTTGATATCTTCTAAATTAAACATTTTTAATGCTATGAATAGCAAATCATAATTTTAAAAAACGATATAAATATACTTACAAGAAAAAAATTATATATCTAACACATAATTTTATAGTATTTATACTAACAGTTAAATCTTATATCTAATAATATGTTGATATTATGTACTAATATATTAATATTTTAATAGATATTATTATTTTTGTACAAAATTTTCATAAAATGTCATACTTAAGAATACGCGTCAGTTATTAAAAACTATATATTGTAGTGTTATAAAAAATGATAACTATATAGTACTAACGTTAAAATAAAAATAATAATTAAATATATATTTTTTAAAAATTTATATTTTGAAATATTTAGAACTGATATAGAAATTAAAAACATCATTCAACTCATTTTTGCTGGAAAAATATACATTTTTAATAGAATATACACGAATTTAACCATAATTTCATTATTATATAAACATAATGAAACTTTAGTAATTTAGAAAAAGGTTGCTTAAACCGAACACAATTTTATTAGTTCCGCTATTCGAAACCACGTCACAGCACCAGCGTTCGCCTACAAATCCATAGAACATTCTAGAACATTCGAGATCCTTCCATTAATATTTTTTAAAAATCTACTTTTACTACGAAATGTATTAATGTTGATACACCAATATATAGATTTTAATATTTAACTTTAATAAAAAATATCGTTTATTGATATTTAATTCAGGATTATACTGAAAATAATAAAATAAGTATTTCTTCTAGAACATTCGGTCGATATCCGGTGTGTGTTGCATCTACCCGCCGCAGGAGGCGCTGTCAACTTCCTATTTCCTCTACTGTAACTACCGGCGTGAATCTTCTAGACTCTTATACCAAGATATTATTGATTTTTGTGCATAATAGCCTAAATTGACTGAATGCACTTTATATTTAATGTATTATTAGCTATATTATATGTACATTTATTTTTTATTAAATGAACAATATTACCATGTTGCATTAGACAAAGATAATATGTAGAGAAAGCATTTTAATATATTTATGTCCATTTAATTGTTATAAAAATAAAAAAAGTACAGTAGGTAATATAAGTTTATTAATTTCATTTGTATAAACTCTTAACTTTATAACTTTATTATGAAAAAGAAAACAAAAGATTGTGCCTTGTCATTATTAATGAATAAATGAAATTAGAGAAAAATATAATGAGAATTTGCTAAATTTTATAAGAAATACATTAAATCATGTAAATTAAATTTTGTTTATAACAAATGATCAGTAGTTGATGAGCAATATACTAAATAATTGTGTAATTCTAACCATAAATATTCTTTATACAAGGTTTAAATTATATAAAAACAGTTTCAATAGCGCTATTTTTATAATATTTTGAATGAATATTATAAAATTCTTTTATAAATAGCTATATTTGTATTATTTTTTTATATTAATTCGCAATTGCCGGTGTGTGCAACATAACCTCAAAATCTCTTTTATCGTTCAATTGATAAGGCAACCAACCGAGCGTCAAAAATAATAATTTTAACTAGTTATTGTATATTTTCATTCTCAATTCTTATTATTATTACAAGATAGAAGACAAGATATTATATTAAAATCAGCTTGACGCTGTATCCCGGATACAGTAGGATAGGCAATGGGAACCTAGTGTTAAGACACTTTGTTCTTCACTTTTTGCCGAATTCTTTTATCTTATTGTACATGATTTAAATTTTGAAAATAGTATTGTAATTTATTTCATTTATTGTAATGTATTTCATATTTTTTAACCCAAAGATTCAAGCAGTCTATTAATCGTAAAGTAATAATTAAATTTTAAAGAATTGATATTTTTATAAATTTTATATTTTTATAAACAATATATATATATATATATATATATATATATTCCAGATAAAAAGTAGACTGTTTTATTGAAAAGCGGTAAATCATAATATTATTACATTTAAGCTTACAATTAAAAAGATTTTTTTTTTTTACTCTACATTTTTAAACTCCATTTTGCCTTTTCTTCCATATCTTAAAAAACGTTTTATTATCATCATTATTCTTAGAAAAAGTTTCGTAAATGAGGGTTAACTTTAATAATTTACAGTATCATTAACCTATTTTATGTTATTTTTATCCCGGTCTTCCACAACTCCTAAAAATGCCAGCGCACCTGAAGCTATATAGGTATGTATGTATTTGAGGGCGTCGTGGCGCAGTGGCACTAGCGTATAACTTGCAACACAACTATTGTAGGTTTGAACGTATTGAGAAGCGAACGGCATTGAGTCTCGCATATAATAAAAACGGAGTGACTCTACACTAGGTTCCCAGATTTCCTTCTGTTTTCTCTGCTATATGGATTCTGCATGAAGCTGATGTTACGAAATTATAAATTACTTATGCTTACATCATTTAATTAGATGAAATCAAGCAAATATACAAAAAAATATGTTTTGAAATGAAAACGATGTAAATATAAATGTAACAGATATTTATATTTCTTTTAATTGCCTTAGTTTTTTTTATTTTAATACTATAATTATAAATTCAAGATATTTGTTAAATAATCTACAGATGTGTCACTGCGTTTATGAATCATTTAGTTATAATTTTTACCGTACGAGGAAGTATAATACAAATGGTTTATGTATAAAAATAAAAAGCCCTGCCATCTTTAATATATATCTATATTCCCATCCCAAACATAATATTACTTAAAAGTTTTAATAGATGGCGTTAGTATTGTAAACTATGTATTTTATTTATAAAAATTTAAATGTCGGTTTTTCATAAAGTAATATTAATAAAAATATTTCTTGTGTTTTTTTTTTATATGGGATAGGACAAGGCAAACGAGCGTTCGGGTCACCTGATGGTAAGTGATCACCGCCGCCCACGATTCCATGCAACACCAGAGGAGCCACAGGTGCGTTGCCAGCCTTTTTAAGGTGGAGATGAAGGGCACCGGGGCCCGGCATTACCTAATGCGAAACGCAGTGGCAAGAGCCACTACTTCTCACCAGTTTGAAATGCCGGGGGTGGTATTAATCCAGTCGAATCTGCCCATGCGTTGCCATTACTGGCGACGTGACTCTACCACACGTACTTTAGTCGCCTCTTACGACACCGACAGTACCAGGGTGATCCTATTCTAAGCCGGGATCACACAGTAATAATGTATATTAATTTAATAATGTTTGCAATTTAATTTAGAACAAATTAATTTCATGTTGTTAAACTTTTAGTTAAAGCTACTGCTCACTAGATGTCGCTACTAAAATATTTCCCGAACGTTCCACAAGTTTCTGCTACAGTACAGAATAATTTAGTTCACATATATAAGTGTCGCCCTCTCGGGCAAACTGCAGTTTGATATAAACTACGCTACAACGAATACGCGTTTAACGATAACAAAAACAGCGTTTATACTAAAAACAATTATTATTAATACGCAAAATGGCCTTACTGCCTTTATTAATAGATTACGAAGTAAGACCTGGCCGTTTACGAGACATGTACGGCCTAGATTTACCCCCTGAAGACTTCGTGACCGACATCTTTGACCGACGATCTCGCAACTATTTACGCTCCTGGAGAAATCTTTCTTCTTTAACAAAAGATGTAGGATCAACCATCAGAACCGACAAAAATAAGTTCCAAATAAACTTGGACGTCCAACATTTTGCTCCAGAGGAAATAATCGTGAAAACTGTCGACAACTACATAGTGGTTGAAGGAAAGCATGAAGAAAGGAAAGACGAGCACGGGTTCGTATCCAGGCAGTTCAAACGCAGGTACGCTATACCAGAAGGCTGTAACCCTGAGATGGTAGAGTCCAAGCTTTCTTCTGATGGCGTATTAACTATTTCTGCGCCAAAAAAATCTGAAGAAATAGGTGAAAGAATAGTACCTATTGCCCAAACTGGACCGGTGAGAAGGAAAATTCAGGATACAGACGATCAAATTGCTGGACAGGACCACCAAAATTCTCAGCCTGAAGTTAAAACACCTCAAAAGAAGAAACGACGTTGATTTTGTGGATAATAACTTCTAGGTTCTATTTTGATAATTTAATGTTAAGAGTTACGACTGATTTTTTATTTTGAAATATTATTATATGAATAAATAAGTATAAGTTTCTAATAATTGGTGTTTTTTTGTTATACGAGAAAAATTTAGAATGATGAAAATGAATAAAAAACATAAGATTTTTTTATTATGCAAACCATTATATAATGTATGTATTTATCTGAATTCATGAAGCTTCAAAATAAAAAATTGTTCATTTTCAAACCAATATAACAAAAAAATTTTAGAAAGAACCCTAATATATTTCAATAATGATGCTTATACAGCACTTTAAATCTATAAATAATAAATACATTACACATCTACTGTGCATTTCACAATATTAATTTACGTTTACAAAGTACCATACACGTTGCTATGGCAACGCTAACGCGTATCATTATACGCGTCAATTTTTTTTTTTTTTTTTTAAATCAAAATTTAAGGGCTTTGCCGCCAAACGCGTCAATTGGCTCTCTTGTAATATTTAATATTTAGTAAAGTATAAAATTTTTTTTACGGTTATAAAACATTTTTTTTAGCGTCTTCTGCTATCTGTCGATGTGAATTAACATTAAGTAGTACAAGCGTAGAAATTATATGTACAAATGTACATAAACTTGCCGATAGATGTCACTGAAAAAAACGGCAATTTGTACACAATATTTCTACAATTTTGAAATTAATATGATAATATATGAATAATTTAATTAAAAATAAAATACTATATCATATGAGAAAACAATAAGAACCTAATGTAAATAAACTAGAGAGAGAGAGAGAGAGAGAACGTATCGTTGCGGGCTTTCAATTGACACGTGACATGTTGAGTGAGTGTGTGTCCTCAACAGTCAGTCAATAAAAAAAAATAATTTGACATATAAATATTTTCTTAAATATGTAACAATATTGAGTGCGCGATCAAGCAAGCACTTTCAGATACATTAATACTATGTTTATGATGAGAATTCTTTTAGCTTCAGGGTGAAGCTTTGCTTTGAAAATATAAAAAACGGAATACTTACTTTATATGTAACAAATGCCAAATATTTCAAACGATATGCCGAATTAATAAAAAGTTCGATAGCGAGTTATAAAGTTTGGCTCCCGTGCTCCCTCTTCCTTGAAATATGTACATACATATACTACCCACATACTGCTTGAATATACTTATAGATATTTTTTTCTTCACACAACTACCGCTTTTGAGGCAATGAATGAAACGTAGGCGTAAATAAATCCTTGTAAAATGCTAATCTTCTTTAATTTTTATTTTTTATTTTATAAAGCACTGAATGTTTAATAACATAATTTAAATAAATAACAAATTATTTAAAAAATATCAACGATCAAAATGTCTCCACTAGTAGAATCGTGTTCAAGAAGATTGTTTCTTAAATCGGCCAAGTGCGAGTCGGGATATGAATTCTAGCTTTATGAGTTATAGCTTTCTCGTTCATCGTGCCCGCAACGTAGATCGTCTCCTATCATCATCAAAATGAAAATGTACAAAATGAAGGTACTAGCTTGAAAAGAATGTAAGGCTTCGAAGGTTAGTAGTAGTGCTCGGACGTCATCTTAGAGGTGCGGGTTCCGTTCGATTTAATTTTATTAAAATACATATTATTTTCTAGTGACTAGTAACATTTTAAAATTGCCTTCAATTTACTTGGAATATTTTTACATGTATCGATCTATACAGTTCACGTTTTTACGTGTGAGACTCGGCGCGGTGCATTTAATGATAAAGAAATGTAATCCTCGTCCCAGAAATGTTTAAAGTTGAAACATTTTTACTTCTTTAGTGTAATTTGAAAACAAATAATCTCCCTACAACAGTTGAGTATATATAGAGTGACTGACATTATCTCTAGATTCCGTTGAACGATATTAAAACATATATAAAATATATACAAAAGAAAGAGCAAATTCTTAAATCCCATACAATACATACATACATATATAAATACATGTATGATATTAGAAAACATAATAATACATCTCGAGCCGACCCTGTTTCTTATTAAGAAAATGTTTAATTGAACACACACACAGACAGCAGAGACAAACACTTTGTATGAATAGTTCAGTTATATAGTAATAAAGTATAAATGATGAAAGTTACATATAGGAAAATATTATATATTTGCTCGCATAGCTACAGCCTATATATGGACGCTTGATAGAATACGACATGTGTGGAGACTTCTATATATTTCTACAAAGTAAAATAAAAGATGCATTAATTGTTCTTTTTTTATCTTTGCTATAGCCAGAGAAACGTTGACATGAAGCTAGTGTTGATTACTAAATATTTACTATGATAATATATTTTACCTATTTTTACAATGAGTACGGAAAAGACGTCGCAATGGCTATAACTTATGAGTAATACAAGGAATATTATAATAATAAGTATATATAGAGTTATGTATTATGGACAGAGGGATCTCTAATCGCAGGCACAGTGGGTTACAAAGAAAAGGCTTATCCTCCTCGTTAATGGACATCCTTCTACTAATCAAACTCTTCAGATTTAATAGCATTGATTTATTATAACATTAGTATAGATATGATTTCTGTGTCAAAATCAAAAAAAGGTGTGGTACTAGTACGTACAACAAAAAATCTTTAAATAGACTAATAAATAAATAGGAACGGCGACGACATTACAAATTTTTTTTCGTGAAGGTAGGAATTGGTGAAATTAAACAATAAATACAAGATTTTTGACATTGATTTGAATATCACCGCTCAATACGGTCTATCTCGTAAATTGGACGGGGCGTTGGAAACGGAGTGTCTTAACACTAGGTGCTCTCTGCCTATCCTGCTACAAACAATGTACAAAAAATAGAAACATCTAACCCTCACAACGTCTCCACGCCATCCAAGTCCGGAACACACATACGCAGAGCGAGGCGTTCCGTCTTAAGGACGACATATGAAGTAATTTTTTTTCCAACTACCCTGCATTACAAATTGAACCTTATCCACACAATATACAACTTAAATTGTGTTTCAACGCGAAATATTTTTTCCATTTCATATTTACGAATATGCCCCAAATTCCCGAAAAATTAGAACCGTGAAAGCGGAGGGGGTCGGGTGGAAGTGGGAGGGGTGGGGGGCGAGGGAGATAGTTTTAGATATATGTGTTATCCGTCAGCGCTTTTATTTGATTTGTTTTAATTCTATACTCTAATGACGTTAATAAGTTTAATTTTATATATAATGTTTCTTGATTAAATTGGTTTACATTAAGTGTTTAGTATATATAAATTCATTACATAGGTAGGCTTCACTATGGTGATGAAAGTAGGTGAAATTTTTGGTTTAATTGGTGAAAGACTCAACTGTAGATTTGTAGATTGAGTTAAAATAAGTACGGTACAGTTAAAAGTTATTATCGTATGATGATTTCGACGTTTTAACGTTGTGTGACTTAAAACCGCGCGTTTTGAAAACCATTTTTAATGATTATTTTTTTGTATAAATATATTTTAATTCAGTAGAAGACTTTCTACGAGTAATTTCGTAAGTATATTTGTGACGTACATTAGCGCAAGAAACAAAATTAAAACGCCTACTGACATATATACATACCTATAAGTGAAGTTATATGCCTATATATTATGAAAATTGGAAAAAATGTGAGTCATATAATATGTCTTTTTTGCTTGTCTATGTTACAAAATTTTAAAGAGATAAAGATACACGTAAAAGATACATAACAATTCTTATAAAAAAAATATAGCATAGCGGGGTCCACAGAAGGTAGCTAGTGTTAAGACACTCCGCTCCCATTTCACTCAATGTTCATTAATGATAAGAGCAGTACAAATTTAATATCGTTTATCCATGATATTGTACGTAAATATTTTTTAAAATTTTCTTATTTATATTCTGCGAGAGTGAACTGTGACGGATTGTAGGACTGTAATATATGAGACAGTTGTGGCGCTGTGGGACCGACGTAGAGTTTTTCAATCAATACACAATGTCTCAAATTTGGACCTAAGAAGTAGAAAGAAGTGTCTTTACACTACGTAAAGTACCCTCTCCTCCTCCTCCTACCTTTGTATATGCGCGATCCAGCGTAAAGCTATAAAACCGCATCCACCTTATCTTTAATATTATTATAGACAATTAAAACGGAGTGACTTGTCACTGAATTTTCTGCCAAGTACGAAAAAAATGATATAATAGCGCAAAAGTGAAGAGCAGTAAAGTAATTTTAACATAATTTTAATAATTTTTCATTTTAACGAAGTCTTTTAACATTTGGTAATTCTTGGAAGACCTTGTTATATTTATTCTTGCCATAGATTTACACGTGCCATTCAATGGTGCTTTTTCTGTATCTATGTTGTCTATCTTATATTTTAATAACGAATTAGGCTTGGGTGCTGCCATGGCACGTGGGCACAAGAGAGCGAATGTGGGTTCGATTCCCGTTTAAAGAAATAAATTATTCTAAATATATTTATTTTAACTTTAATTTCCTTGCTTTGGCAAAAAGTCAAAGCGCGCCGCGCGGCTTTGTTTGCAATACGAAATGCCTCAAAATATCTATCGAGAAGCTGATATTGTAAAAGAAAGAACTAGGTAGCTTATAAGATAACTTCGGGTCGGATTAAGATCGGTGTCTGTACATGAAAAATAAAAAACAGTTATTTTTGTATTTTTTTTTGTTTCAAACGGTTCTCTAATAAAAAGTTACATCAATATAAAATATTTTGTTCGACTAAATTATTGTAAAATTGCTGTTTTTTAGAATTGGCTAAAATTTTCTGATTTTAATGTATTAATATTGTCTTACTTTACTTATTAATTACTAATAATACTACTTGGAACAAAATGAAAAACAAATGAAATCAGCTGCACGCTGTATTCCGAAGAAATGGAAATATAATGAAACCCATAAAACGTAAATAAATATTTCACTACCTCGAGTGGGGATCGAACCCACAACCGTCGTGTTACAGTCGCATCTTTATGCCGCTGCGCCACGACGGCATTATTAAGACACGAAAATAATTCAGCTTCGCAAATAAATAAATTAAGGAAATCAATAAAATTCAAGCGTGCCATCCACAAGCGGATCGTTAGTTGTAGATATATTCGATTTCCAAGTTTCCATCACTTACGCTTCGAATTCAAGCGGAAAGGAGTGGTTTTTTTCACTAGACTCTCTCTCTCTCTCTCTCTTACCAATATGTATGACTTGAAAAAAGTGAATAAATATTCTTTATAAAATAAACACAGGTTTTGGACAAAATAGTAAAATATATCTATATTTAATATAGAATAGGTATATTTTTAAAATTTACAAATTTTTCAAGTATCTTTTATGTTAACTTACTTTTAGGTTACTTACTTTAAATTAACGTATATTAAAATTTCAGAAAGGCTTGTAGATTTATCGCGTTTATATTCTAGGTAGGCAAAGGCTAATCTAGTGTTGAAGCACTCCGTTTCCCCAGCATCAGTATAATTCTGAGACACTGTGTGTTGACGAAACCCAATGTTACACTTTCCTCAGTTACCAAAAAATAAATAATTCGCCTGACGGAGATTCATAATCAGTAGAGTTGCGCTTACAGTCGGACTGTGCAACTGGACCATGACGGCCATCGCTTATAGTTCGCGTAAGTAAATAAAATATAATTACTTCAAAATGAATTATGTATTTTTTCAACAATTTCCTTATTAATCTATTTTCAGATTCCGGGCGCAGGAACATTAAATAACTATGATAACATTATATAATAATTAATAATACTCTTCGCATATCAGCTATAAATAATAACACAATGTACGTCATACGTAGTTTATTTAGAGAGCTAGTGTTAAATCTGTCTCTCCATAGATATGTACTAAAAAAGAAATTTCATTGGAAAACTCTAATGGCTCTATTGTCTAGTTTATAAAACGAATTATTGTTATTATAACAATGAGGCAGAAGGATATGGCTATTATATGTATGGTACATTTTATTATCACAGATTTTTTAAAGTTTGACGCTGTATCCCACATATAGCAAGACAAATAGAGTCAAGAAATAGTGGCAAGACACTCTGTTTCGGACCTACCATCGAAACATTGTGCGATGAGTGGCGGGTATCGATGCCGCGCTTTGTTTTGTTACCGAAACGGGGAAAATAAATCCTTCTCATGAGAGGGAATAGAACCCACAACCGTCGCGCATACCTTGTGCTATTCTATGTTAACTAAATATATTTATATATTTATTATAATAAAATTTTCGAAAGTTATTACAGAATAGCAAGCTCTGTAAGCCTAGACGAGGCTTGTAAATAAAGGATGTTTGGGTCCGTCACTTTGTATCTCATATTTTAGTCCTACCCTCATATTAAATATCTTTTTCATCAATCTTCTAAGAAATTGTCCTTCTTAGAAACTGACAGCTACTCTCAGATATTTCAGTTAAAGTTTAATTGACATTAAATTACGATTTTGAGCCTCAAAATGCAGCTGTATAGCACCTGACTTTAAACACAACAGTGCGGTATGTAGGATGGATTCCCACTCGGAGAAGTGAATTATTGTCGGCTCCTCGCTCTGGTAATAAGATAAGCGGTGTTGAGTTCCGTCACACAAAATATTTTATGTAAAATTGGGTGGAAATTTAGTGAGTGAGTGTCTTATCACTAAACTTACAGCGTGAGCCCGTAAAAAAATCTTTCAAGAATTTCTAATAATAAAGTAAGCTACATCACAATCGTCAAGCAATTTGTGAAAGAACATCGACACGAATATCAAAATGTGGGGCATGGGGATATTTTAAAGCGAGCAAAATAACCGCTCTGGGACGGGGTGGCGTTTATAGGGGTTAACTGGGGGCGGCCATTGAAGTTATAATTTGTGTACTAGTTTTTAAGAAAAAAAATCTTAGTACAGAAATAAAGTGGACATGTATAGAACTTTAGAAAACATAAAATTAGTACGTTTAATAAAATCTTTAAAAGCTAATTTAATATTTTTATAGGTTAATATTTGTTGAGCATTTAAAATAAATAATATATGTCGTATTACGAAAGAAAAGAATTCGGATAAGTTGTAAAATAGAATGGATAACGTAGTATCTTAATGGAAAAATGGAAGTATCTTAATGGAAACGGTTCCCTCTTCCTATCCTGCTATGTGCGGGATACTGCGTGAAATTAAAAAAAATGAGTAAGAAGGTATTTACGTGATAATAAAAAAATATATTATGGCACCACCGAACCGGTCTACTAATGGACCCAGAAACTCTTCAGAAGTTTGATTTGAATTCCTCCATTTTATACTTTTGATGTCCAATAAAACGATTTAATTGTTGTTAATATTTTACATGTTTTTATTATCAACAAGCGTTCTTTATTGCTAAGTAAGTTGACTCACCGTGTGGCCACAACTGGTCATATTTATTCGTTTGAAGATTGTAAGCAGTCCACGGCTCTATATTTTTCTGTACTGAAAGGTGCGCATGCACTTATATACCACATCTCAATAGTAGAATAGGAATAGAAACAGCTTCATAGCTCTCTCTGCCTATAAAGCTCTCTCTGAAGCGGAAGCTAGTGTCAAGATACTCTGTTCCCCGCTTTCCGCTGAATTCTCGAAATTTATCAACCATTCTTGTAAATCCAAGGCCGTGCCTTGCCTCGATAAAATGGTGTAATGTACAATAAAGGAGGATGAAATACATATATTTATACATGAACGTAGGAAATTATGTATTCGTTTCGACTATATACAAATATATTTAATTTAATTTATGAGGCGTCGTGGCGTACAAGCAACATTTACCGTTTACAGCATTTGAACCTACGTAAGAAAATAATAAAAACATAATTCATATTCTAAAGAATTTTATCTTAAAAAAGTAATTATTATACGTAACAAAAGGGCATATTTTTTTATGTGGAAAATGTCAAACAACGCTTAATCTATTTGATTATGAAGCCCAAATAAAATAATTGTTCTCCAACGAACAAATTATTGTATGGTGACGTATTTATATAGAATTCACAAGATATTTCTAGTTTTTTTTAGCGTCACCGTCGGAAACAGCAGGGTAGACAAAGGGAACCTAGTGTTAAGACACTCCGTTTCTCATTTTCCGCCGAATTTTGAAGGCATTGCGGGTTGAGTGGCGGAATTTAACGCCGCGCTTTGCCGTCACATCAGATCGAAGAAAATGGAAATATGAAATGTTTCATTTTCACCAGTGGGAATCGAATCCACAACCTGTCGCTTTTTTAGTGTCACACTACACTTTATGTTGCTGCGCCACGACTGCCCTCAAATTCTAAATTATATTTTTTATACCGAGTTAAATTGAAAAATCTTGTATCGTTCATAAATTTTAGATATAATCTGTTTAATTTTATATATATATATATAAATAAAACACTTCTTTGCTAAATGAGTGACAGACAACGGGCAGACAAAACAAACGGACTTATGTATTATATACGGAGTTGTAATTTTACATATAGATAGGTTAGCGATTATAGGGGAGCAAATAATGAATTTCTTTGAATTTGTTTTTTCTATTTGACGTCTTCATGCATTCTGTACCTCGAATGTGTCGTGAAAACTTTTCTAATTAAAAATATATTTGTTTCAGTTCAATACTACTGATTTTATAATTTTAAGTCGGTAAATACATAAGTGATGTCACCAGGCTTCATCTTGTTAAACAGATAAAGAAAATAAAAATATCAACAACTTATAACGATACAAAAAAGAAATACACGAAAACCACCACGGTATGCATAAGTTAAGTTATAATAAATTCAAACACGTGTAACTCTCTAAGAGATACTCTCTGAGCGCAAAAATGTTTTCCTCAGCCTTGTTTTAGTGGAAAATTGAAATTGAAATTGTTATTAGGCAATCTGGCTTTAGACTTTGATATTAATGTTATAAATGTATCAAAAATTACGCCAAATTTTTACTGACATTATAAAACCTAATTTAACCTATTTGAATCTAACGTAATGAGTAGTGACAAAGTGTTCGTATATTGATTCGTATTCTATTTCATTCTTATTTTAAATATGAAGTAAGAAGTATTTCATGCGCACCCGCATATAGCTAAAAAGGCTATACAGGCTAAAACTTAGAACTTGGTAAAATAGCGGGGGGATGTTGATAATTCATCTCCACGAGTGCGAATCGAACCCAAAGCTGGAACGAAGATTACGCAGTGGTGGAAATACATTATTTTATATAAAATTTGTAAACTGTCACATCATATAATGTGACAGCTCCAGCTATTGTAGTAGTCTCAGGTGCGTGAAGGCAGTATTTGTGTTACCATAAATATGTTTGTATTGTCTCTGTAGGCGAGGTAAGGCACCAGGAAATAAGAGAAGAAAAGAAATGAAAAGTGAAATAAGATCCCCTTTTTGAGTATTAAGAATAAAAAACTAATGAAAAGCGAGTATTTAGTTTGCTCTCTCTCCTTTGCTCTCGTAACTAACTTGTTTCGTAACCAAAGCGGGGAAATGAAAATATTAAATATTTCACAAGTAAGAATCGAACGAACTACCGTCTGGCTTACAGCAGAACGCTTGTGTGTTCCTGCGCTATGCCATTCAATTTAATTTAGGGTCTAATTTTTTTCTTATTCTATATTTGGTGATAAAATGATAATGAATAAATAACCATTTATTTTTTATCATGTTATGCTTAGAGCATTATCATATTTTTCATAATATTATGTTAAATTTTTTATAAAAATATTTGTCTTCGTCATAGAAGTGAACCTACAGCCATCGTGTCTAATGTATATTTTTTTATCAAAAATACCAACACGAAAATATTGATTTTTTTATTATATTAAAATAGAGTACTGTTACTAGGCCCGTACACAAAATATAGATTTTTTGTGATATAATCGTCTTAATATTTTTTGGCTGTGATTTTGAGATGGGACGCAGCTACACTGTATTTCCCTCTCAACAGGCGAACTTTAGAGCTTTGGGTGGGAAGTAGGTAATGCAGTGTAATAAACACTAGGTTCCCTCTACCTACCCTGCTTTATGCAGAATATGAAAAATTTAAGCTTCCAAGAAAAATTCCACGTAGATACGAAGGGCATTTATTTATTTTGAAAAAAAAAATCATATTTGTAAAATTTACTTCCCCATTTTGATTAAGCCCAGTCGTTAGGTTGTTGAAGATTAATTTTGTATACTATGATGTAATAGACAATGGACCAAAGTAACAAAAGAGTACAATTATAATGGGTGAAAAGCAAAGAAGAAGACGTTGGGGCCGTCGTGGTACAGTCACTCAACACGCAATGCCTCAAGAGTCCGGCGGAAAGTGAGGAAAGGAAGTGTTATAATGGGAACGGAGTGTCTTAACACTAAGTTCCAAGATTCCCTGTGTCTGCTATGTACAGGATATGTGGGCATGGGAAGCTATATTCTTTTTTTTTTTTAAGTTACAGTATAATATTACAACAGAGTTGTTTCAAACACAAGCGCTAGGTTTTTGTGAATTGTGACGCAAATGTAACTTTGAATGGGTTGTAAAGGTCATTCGCTCGATCTAAAAACTGTTGGCCACGAAACATGGACTTTGTTTATTTATTATTTTATATTATAAATCTGTAGAGTTTGTTTGTTTAAACGGACAAATCTCAGAAACATACTGGTACTAATTGAAAAATTATTAAGTTTGTTTCATATGATCCATATATCGAAAAAGGGTATATTACAAAAAAAATAACAACCACATTTATTATATATTTAGCCTCGCGGTGTAGTTGATATCTACCTACTTGTCTGTTTACGATAGTTGTAGATGTTAATCTTTTTCATGAAATACATATGTTTTGATTTTTGTCGTCAGAAATTTTGTCATTAGATCGTCAGAAAAAATGCGTCGTTGGATTCAGAAATAAAATTTGAGTGGAAAGTGTAGAATTCTACCTCTGTGATCTATGAAATATGAATTCTGATGTATGAAAGCATAAATTGCGCTTTGTAATTATAACTATATAAAGGTTTCGGACGGTAATAGTTGACGTAACGTTGGGAGCGTCTTAGGGAAAAGTGACGGGTGTGGGTTCAACTTTCACTTCAGGGGGTGATTATATTCAAATGTTCCAGTTAGTCAAAATGAGGTGTTGAGTACCGCTCATGTTAGTTATTGCTCTGTTGACCCTGCAGGAAAAATCCTAAAGTTAAGAATGAAAGTTATAAATTACTACTAGACTGTGCCTAAGTAATGATATCGGGGACTTTTCACTGTAAATGTAAAAAACAACTTGCAACGATCAATTGTGTGAGTCTAAGTAAGTATCTCCAGGTTTTATACTCATCTACGATAAGGTAAATAAGAATTGTGAATCAAAGTACTCGTGTGTATAAAAGTGATGACGTAGTAGCGCAGTAGGCGCTGTAGGACGCCTTACTGGAAACGCAACGGTTGTAGTTTCGATTCCCATCTAGGAAGATTAATGGATTTCCTCGCTCTAGTGACAAGATAAGTGGTAGCGTTGAGTTCCGCCAATCAACACACAATGCCATGAAAGTTTGCATTTGTTATATGCGGACTTCGAATGATTATTGTGTGATTTTTTATTATTTCCTCTTATAGTTGACATGTTTTTTTTTATTTCTATCTTTACATCTACAGTTAAGAATGGATTATATTTACAACTATATTACTTATTATAATAATTAATGTTTTACAATATTTTTTACATTTGCCATTTTTTAAGATATTTTAAATTAAACTTTTATAACAATGGCGCCTTCTTATATAAATAATATATAAATAATTATAAAATTATACAGGCGGTTTTAAAAAGCGAATAAATTACAATAAAAAAACAATGAACTTTTTTTTCGGTACAAAATGAAAAGGCGCTTTAAAAATCGAATCAGGCCCGTCCTTGAGCAAGAGAAAAGGAGGCGTTCTTGCCGTCAACATATAAATCATATTTCTGGAGAATTTTTAAAAGTCCTATTGCTTTCGCGTATTTGCGATGTACTCCCCTAGGGGTGGGGGGTGGGGGGGTGTGTACTTACCCCCGCGTTTCCTAGTTCTGCTTGAGGATACAGGGTGCCGTATGATTTGTGGCCTTGGAACGGTTTGCTTAATGAATAAATACATTTTTTTCTTCATATTTACTATCTGTTAGATATTAATTTTAGATGTAATCATCTTTTTCATATATCCTACATAGCGCTTAAACAGAGAATACAAATATAAACCATTTTATTTATATTTATTCCTTAGCCTCATAGTTTGTATTTATCTTGCAGCTTACAATTACGTATAGATTATGCATATAAAGTAATTTTTAATACCAATTTTTACAATTTAAGCTACTCAAATGTACTACATACGTGGATAAACACAAGAAAATCATATAAAAGAAAAGAAATAAAAACGGAATGATCAATAAGATATTATATTTCTTGTAAAAATTATATATATTTTGTTGATATAATAAAACACAATTAACTTATACCCGAAGCACGCTGTATAGCGGTAAGGCGCTGGAGGAGGGGCGCCCGCACGCGTCGCGTAGGGCTTACTAAAGTTTAAGATGAAGATACCATTTTTTTTATATGTGAATTATGTACATTTTTTTTGTTTATCACACATTATTTATTGGTAATTAAAAAAATATCGAGTAAATTGATTTTCTATAACTTATAAACATTTGAGATTAAATTGCAATGTTCTTCAAAAGTACTTATAAATTAATAAATTTTTGTAATATATTATTTTGATAGTTGGGAGAAAATTATTCCTATTTAAAGGGCTTTACAGGTTGCCATGTGATACTATTCTGAAATTATCCAGTTAGGTGAATTTTCCATTTTTTGTCAAAGTTGTCAAAAAGATTGAACCTGAACGATTTGTACTCAGATCTCTGTTCTCCGTTACTTATAAGAGATTTAATGAGAGAGAATTACTTCATAAACCTGACTTTGAAATTCGAACTCATAATTTTGTCACATATGTGTATTCTGAAAATATATCAACTTCATGACAATAACGCAAATGCATGAAGTCAAATTAAGCACTTCTTAAATGTATATACATTGAATTATATAAAATATTTTGTATATAATGGTTGTATTTACATGAACTTTTTGTATAGCAGACATAAAAATAAAAAAAAAATAACCAAACCGGAAACACGTATTGATCTCAACCTTGTCTACAGTCTATACTTAGCACACATGTGGTGGGGCACTAGGAAGAAAGCCGAAGAAAAAATGAGGGAGAGGAAAAACTAGAGAGGGACGGAAAAGTGGGTGAAAAACGAAAAATTTCACCCTCCACCCCCCCGCCACCACGACTCCCCACGCACACACGCGTGCGTTACTCGGCTCGCGGACTTTTGATACTTACAAATACTTTCACTTTTTTTTTTAATGCTGTATCCCACACTGGAACCTGGTGTTAAAATATCGCATGATAAGTAGCTCTCAATGTCAAGCGATGCCGTTAATACTGTGTCTTGTAGGCTTTCCAGGTTCTCACCACCTAGTCTGCTATATGTGGGAAAGAAAAGTGACATGTGCTCCTGTGCCATTATAGAGTGATTTCAAGTGTATATGAACAATGGGATTAATATTCTGCTTGTAAGCGCATTATCAAAATAAAATAATAAACAAATAAAAAAAAATATAATAAAAGACGACTATTGATGTTGTCAAATATTTTCAATATGAAGATAAAATTTTTAATATTATACAAGATTTTTGAATTACAGAGTGAAACGATTGTTTACACAATTTAACATATTACATTTCAATGAATCTCTGTAGCACTTCCATTAAATACATAAATTAGATGTCAAATTTGTTATTAAATGTTCGACGTTTCGTTAAAGAAAATGTCTGAAATTTATAATTTAAATACGTTTACTTGTTTTTTGTGTTTATAACTTATTTAATTAAAATAATAAACGTTCAATTTTCTAGTTATAATTAGATTTTGTACGATATTTTCTATTTACTTCAGTTAATAGAAAAAAAATGTTTTTATGACCGTAGTAAGTTATGCGTATGATGTCATAGCTTTATATTTAAATACATTTAAATAATATTTGGACATAGAACGAGTTATAATAAACCTGTCATAAGTTAAAAAATCATGCTTAATTATATATTTTGTAATATTTTTTTGTTGATATTTCTTATAAGTCACATAGTAGGTTTTTGATTTAGATTTTTCACCATTTAATATTTCTAGCATTTGTATAAAGCAAAAGTGATGAACCTCTAGGCCTTATTCAAATAAATATTTTTGTCTAGAATCAATTGAATTTCTTATTAAAATGTGTTTGTTAGGGTAAAATTTATGTTTAAGTACTTATTTCTATGCAATATTTTATTTTCTGCAAGTGAAAGTGTTCCTAGTGAAACGTGAAAGTATCAAGAGGGCGCAATCCTCCAGGAGGCTATTGTAGCATGTTTTTATACCCAAAAATTTTAAGTCAGTAGGCGCTCGCACTCTGAGCGGCTTGAACGTTTTTATTATTAATATATATTTATATTTCGTTCCTTTACAAGTTTTCCATCGTTCATAATTTTAATATTTTTATACCGTTTTATACAAAAGTGTTTATAGATAGGCGTAATTACATTATACAACATTCATTTGCCGGGTTGCGGAGTTTGACAGTTGGGATATAAAAAAAATTCAAATTTGACGTTTGAGTAAAGATGGCCGACTGTGTGTCTGTCGGTGTGCTCGCCGGGTTCATCGACCTACACTAGGATGCTAAACTTTCAAAATATTTGACGTTTACTCTACCCGTAAGTATAACTTAAATTATATACATACCTACATTTGTACAAAATATTATATTATATTTTATATTTTTTCATTTGTACCTTCTTAACAGCAAAGAGGAATTTACTTCCAGTTTTTGAAGTTCAAGGCTAAGTAGCTTAAGTAAGCTGGTTGGTGACGTTATAAAACAACAAATGAAACAGATTAAACAAGCTGCGACCACAGATATTTAAATAAACTTCCTGTAAACACTCTTTTATAAATAGACAAGAAAAGGTCATCAATTCAAAGCGGTCACGTAATACATAACGAACTAACAAACAAACATAATTTTTAATTAGCCAATATAATATTTAGGTGCCGCCGAATGTGAACTCGTCTCCTCTATTATTTTTATCGTATCGTAAATTAGAGGCCGATAGTGGCCGATAGTGGTATTGATTTTTTTCCCTCATTCTGTTAAATTTCATTTATTTGGGGGTGCGACCGAGGCGGTGACGTGGGGCTATAACTTAGCTGACCGCCAGTCTCCGGATAGACTTATAAAATATTGTGTTTATTCCATAAACTCTGTATAGAGTTACTAAGTTTTGGTCGCTCATCTACCGTATTCTTTTTTTATCTGTATTTCTACTCAAATATTACAAAGCTGAAGAGTTTATTTGCACTAATCTCAGGAATTACTTATACAAATTGTATAGTAATTTTTTTTAGCAAGTCCACAGGCTCAGTCGTTGCGATCTAACGGCGAATCATTTCGCTCTCTTTCTGAATACATGTACATTTTTAGGTTGAGAATTCGTCTGGGGTAATGAAATATCTAATAATTTTATTTCTTCGCCCTGGTAGCGACGTGAGTGCGGTGTTGCGTTCCTCCACTCAATACACGTGAGAAAGAGAAAAATCGAGAGGGATCCCAAGCGTGGGATCTCTCGATTGGGAATAATATAAAAAATGAATTATTTTCATTTACTCGCTCTGGTAACAAGACAAGGTGTGACGTTTATTAGAAAAAATATTTCTTTATGCTTATTATTAATGTAAATATTATTGCGAATTAAACTTATATTATTAATTGCATACATAGATGTAGTTCCTTTAAAAAGCTCTAACAATACCCTTTGTAACTATCTGTTATACAAGTTGCCAAATTAAATATATTTTTTTAGGGTTTCATATCTAAAAAAACAAACGGAATACATATAGGATCACTTTCTTGTCCGTCTGCCAAGAGCATTTATCTCGATATAGACAGATTACGTTTAGGCATTAAGACTTATGCATCGTTCTTGTAGAATTTTGTATGCAATTCATTTAAACCAAAATCTATAGTGTTACTTCTCATGGGCTCACAAATTTGGAATATATCAATACAAAATTATATTTGTATTTTATTTTATGCAAAATAAATACATACACCTGCAACCTTCCGCTTGTCCATTTTATCATCACCTCACGTTCCCATTTACAACTATGAATTGATAAGAACTCTCGGTGGTTGAGACCGATTGGCCTTTGACCGATTTTTTACAGTTTCGGTGTATCCTGCATATACAACAGGAAAGGCAGAGAGAACCAAGTGAGAAGACCGCCGATCCCACAATAATTAAAAATCTTTAATGCCTCCAGAATTACAAAGCGGAGATTTTTAAGAAACCGATATTTTTATAAAATTTACAACTATTTCACGCGTCAGTGATCACAGAATTGTGACGTCACTTGAATATATATACCAAATATTAATGCTAATAATGCCGCAGTCAGGACTAGTTTAATAGCTGGCGGTGGGTTTGTGGCTCTTACTTCCGAGCCACACCTCGCACACAACCGGTGAGCACAGCAACGGTAGTCCTCAATAAAATGATTTAAAGCTTACTCTTACAAACTGATTTTACAGACATAGATGGGTCTGAATATTTTCACCGAAATTTGTGGTATGATATTTTTATTAACAAATCATCACCTGACTCATCACATGTGAGTTAATAAGATAAAACGCGGCGTTGAAAAAAGTCTCCAGAATTTAGTAAAAATTGGGGGAACGGAGTGTCTTCATAAAAGGTTCCCCTGCATACCCTGGAATCTAATAAAATTACTTTTGTATGATATACCTACTGTACCGTAGTCATGGCAACACTAGCTCCATCTAGCCCCTACATGTTTCATATCAAAAGTAGGTTAACATGAAACTTTTTTTTTTGATATCGTGCATCTCCCGTATTTCGCTGGGTGGATATTTGTTATAGATATACTCGTGGCCCAACGGGGCAGCATGACTGTAAGTGTTACAATTGTAGATTCGATACTCACTGAGAAGAGTGCGGCGTTAAATTCCGCCAATCTAAAAGTAATATCTCGAATTCGGTCTTCATTAGAAAATTATGCAAGATCCCAATACCGGTATGGTATACCGAATACCAGTATACCGAAAGTGAAAGCCCTATGTATGTACAATCATAAACAAAAAATAATAAGTAGACGATAAAATTTTAATAACTTCAATGTATAGGTACTTACTTTATTATAGAAATATTTTTCTGACACAAAAATTGTAAATAATATACAATAGAATTATTAAAAAATTATGAAAAAAAAACTATAGCGACAAAAAAAAAAAAGAAAAAAAAATTATATTAAAAGACTTAGTTAAAATAACCATAGATATATAAAAAAACCATATTTGACGTATGGACTTTCCCATTACCAAATAATGAGATGTGAGGATGTTACGAATAAGAGCGGTTACTCACACGTTCAAGGTGAACATGTGTAATCATGAATGGAGTATTGAATACTTATCTAACAAAAAATGTCTACATACCCTACATTCCTACTATAAGTATAAGGATTTAAATTTTTAAATATATAATTATAATATTATTGTGTGTTTATATGACGTATTGTATGCAGTCGATGCGTATTTATTTTTTGTATTCTGGCTGAGCGATCAGCGCGGATTCAAATCTTAATAGAGGGAAGTATGAATTGACAAGTATAATATACTAGCCGATCTGGATGGCTTCGCCCGCTTGAACTATACGAATATTTAATAAATATGTTTATGAAATTATTTTCAGTTTAGGGGGTGAATTCTAATAAACTATGACACACGTATTCAATAAAATATTTTTAAAAGTTTTACAAACATCGGTGGCGATTCAAAGATTTTTCCATACAAATTTTCAATCCCTATTTCATCCCTTTAAAGTTAAAATTTTTCAAAATCCCTTCTTAGTGGGTGTCCACATTATTACAATATACATCAGTGGGACATCTTCTATATAATAGATTACGTACAGTAATATCATAACCTATAAATATTTTTTTTATTTGTGCTACTCAATATATTTTTTTTATAATATTCTTTTTTTTCCCCAAATGCAAATTTTATATATTACAAAAGCATATGTTTTTTGATTTGTAGGCAGATGGAACCTAGGAACCTAAAGTAAAAAAAAAGTACAAGTAAAATACTCTTTATTGCACACCGAATAATTAATTACAAAAACTGTTTACATACATGAAAAACCTAGTGTTCAGACACTGTTCTCCACTTTTCGCGAGAAAATTAAATATAAAACATTTCGATCCACAAGTGGATAGAACCCACAACCGTCGCGTTTACATTCGTAGTCATAGTCGCATTGTGCCCCTCCGCCACGACGGTGAATTTCATTATAGTTTTTATATATTTTTATAATAATTAATAAATTAAGCATTTCAGAAATAAGTCAGCTTAAAATATTTGAGCTTGTAAATGTATTTTTAAAGGCGGTTTTAATTATAATTAAACTTACACGCAAATGAAGCTAATTAGTTAATGATAAGAAGTAGGGAAAATATTTTGTATTTTTTAAATAAATGTATATTCAAAATATATATTGAATTCCTTATTTAAAAAACCAGAGTTATTTTAAATAGAACCTTAGTCGAAGAGGAGGTTGTTATGTTGCAGAGGCACAAGTGTGTGAGTGTAAAGGCGACGATTGGGGGTTCGATTCCCACTAAAGGAAATTAAATTATTTAATATTTCCATTTCTGCGCTCTGGTAACGTGGCAAAGTGCGGCATTAAGTCTGTCTGTCTTTCAATACGCAATGTCTCCAGAAGTCGGCGGATAGTAAGGAAGTGTTTTAATGGGAATGGAGTGTATTTAAGCCTAGGTTCCCATATTCCCTCTGCCTACCTTGCCATGTGCGGAATATAACGTGAACCTAAAGTAAGCTAATACAAATTTTTAATAGTGTCAAGTAAAGTTGTAAGTATGTCTGTTTGTTCAATTCTTAGAAACTTTGACAGGACGTCCGTACATATATTATGTGTGTGTGTAAATATAGTTATTTATACGGTTCAAAGAACTAAGAATTTATGTAAAAATTTTATATTTAAAGTACGTTAGAAGTGTCTTTCAAAAAATTGTACAATAAATCTACTAAATAAATTCTTCTTGAATATGTCTATCTATTCCTCTAATCAACCGTAGGAGTAAATCAGCACATAAAACCTAATATTAAAAATTATAAATATGTATCTTTTCATCAAAGATATGCGCACGCGCGCATTGTAACGTGACATTTAATATGTGGCAATGAAATTTAAATCTTACTATAAAACGTCTAAATGTACTCTAAAAGACCCAAGAATTTCCCTTAGTATAAACAATAAGGAAAATAAGATGCTTTAAATATATAGACGTATTGTATGCATGAAATATGAGACCACTTGTGTTGCAGAGGCAGCGTCTAGTTGTAAACGCGGTGGGTGTGGGTTCGATCCCTATTCGGAGAATGATTATATTTCTGGTTCAGTGGGCAGTTCCTTGGTTTTAATAGACAAAAATCAGATTATCAGATTACAGGTAATCAGAGAACGTAGAGTTATATCAGTGACGAGTAAAATATAAACTTATGTCAATAAGTTTCTTATCATAAGGTTAAAACAATTAATAACTTAACGGTATTTGAACCTGTACACCGATATTTTTTACATAACTATAACGTACAGTCATTGACCAAGTGACAAATTACTTAATTTATTTGAGGAAACCGTGAAATTAAATCGAGATTACACAAAAGGCGTATGTATGGTTTGTTATATTTCAGAATTTCGAATTTTCAATTTATTAACGTTTTAGTCTATGCGGGCACACGATATTCTCTTTATATTTCCTTATAAGCTCGTAGTAGCTCGAGTGCAGCTCAGATTTGTGATTTTTGAAATGTTACATTATGGAGTTTTTGTCGAGGCCATTATAGCGCAGGCGCACACGCGTGCTACTCTTAAAGCGACCCTTGTGTTTAATATTTTCATTTTCTCGTTCTGGTGGGCAAGCGTGGTGTTTTCCACTAGTCAACAATTCCAAATGACTCAAGATTTCAGCTGATAGTGGGGAACGGAGATGTTTCAATAGCACTAGGTTCCTAGGCTCATAAAGTGTGACTGTAAATTCGTATAATTCGTATAGTTTATTAATAAAATCTATATAAATAAGTATACATATATTAGAAAAATCATATAAGATATTAATATTAATAAATATTATTTCATAAATTTCTATACCCATGTTTAGTTATATTGGATAAGGAAATTTCGGTACATACTCGTATACGTATTATTGTTTGCGCAAGCGCATGTCGGCGGCTTACGTCAGTTATAAGGATATCCCATCTCCTAATGGAGAAGAACATCTGGATGGATATATTGCGTAATGTTACAATTAATGAGGTTTTAATTAATATGTTTTATTACTATGTTTAAATTAATTTTTCCGTATATATACAATATTTTGATTTTGTCGCTCTAGTAATAAGACAAAGCGTGGCTTTCAGTTTTGTCACTCAACACGCAATGTCTCGAAAATTGGGTTGGAAGTGAAGAACGGAGTGTTCAAACAATAGGTTTTCTCTGCCTAAAATAATTTTAATTATATAAATATATTATTACATCTTATACACGATAAAGAACTATGCGGTATTGGGGTTTGTCATTTGGCACAAAAAAGAATTAATTATAATTTCTTGAATCACAATTAATTATAGTTCAAATTAGATTTTATATTTGTATACAACTGTTTTGCTCTCCATCTCTGTTACCCTTTTTAAAGAAAAAAATATATATTAAATTTTTCAATAATCCAGACGCAAATAATTAATATATAATCATCATAAAGTGCGTCATAATATTATTAATTATAATATATTAAACGTATATTACGCGGTAAATTAATAAATAATAATTAATTCTCTCGCTACTGATACGACGTTACGTACGACTATCAGTATATTTAAATTAATGATGCAATCACGAATCAACGGTGGGTTAGTCCAGTCTCAATAATATATTTTATCGTTTGTTGTTTACATTTTATTATGAACAGTTTTTTAGGGATTTACAATTTTTTGTAGGTTTTCTAAAAAAAGTACTTTTATGGAATATAGAATAATACTTTAAAAATTAAAAAAAAGAAGATTTTTTAAAAATTTAATTTACAGTCTTAAAGCAAATTTTATTTTATGCGTATAAAGGCTGAATATAGTGCTGTAACTAGACTAATATATATTTTATTAATATAAATATGATTTTTTACGTCGACTTTGAACCACTAATCATTAACAGGCAGAAGAATCTACTTTCAAGACACATTTAAGACACTGGGAGGTAGAATCGAGCCCACGGTTTTCGCTTTTTTTCAGTCACACGCCAGGATGCCAGGATGCTACGATGGTCACCAAGTAAATTTTATGTTATGATTATTAAATTGACTTAGGTACGTTTAAGTTAACATCTATAATTAATATACTTTGTGTTGTATTCTTTCTTTTTAACCAACTTCTGTAAAAGATGGAGGTTCCCAATTCGGCTGTGTTCTTAATGATTGTCATCTCATAAAATCGAGCCATTTACGTATTTTTATATTAAGCCCCGTTCAATAATATTTTTAATATTCTTATAGGTACAATGATTCTGGGTTCACTTAAATCGAAAAATAGAAATGATTTAGTTAAAAATAGAGCCAATAGAGAGATATTAATATTACTTTTTTTTTACTTCATGCTGTACCCCCGCATATAGTAGGTTACACAGAGGGACCTTGAGAGCCTAGTTAGCCATACTCATAGATTGTAGATTTATAGAACATCCAGTGTTTGTTAATTATGTGCCTACAATTATAATTATTTAATGATAGTGATATAATTAATCTATATACAAATGCTTTGAGCTGCTTCCCGCATATAGCAAAATAGGAGAGGAAACCTAATGTCCAGACACTCCGTTTTCCACGCACTGCTCAATTCGACGAGACATTGCCTTTTGAGTGGTGGAACCCAATTCTTGCTTGCTTTGCTTGGATTCATAAATATACATTTTTTAATAGTTTTACGCTGTATTCTGAACATAGCAGGGTAGAGGGAAGGTGGAAACATAGTGTTAAGACACTCAACTTCTCATTAAACCTCTTGCGTTGCTCATTTTTCGCCGAATTTCTGATGATTGTTTGACTCATAAGAATTTTTTGTTGGTTACACTTTGTAACCAACATTTAGTATTGATGAAAAAAAAAACATAACATTATGCAATCTTAAGATGAGATTGAAGAAAAAAAGCTTAAATTAATTGTTTATAATATGCTTAAAAAATATTTTGATTCGACTTACTTATTAAAAATTAATATACGTAATCAAGTTAAGCTATTAATCATAACTTAACTTACATTAAATTATTGAGTGATTTAATAATAGCAATTTAATGTTAATTAAAAAGTAATGTGTGTCTGTCTGAATTCAGCAGGAAATACTGCGCGCCAGTAGGTGAATAGTGGGTTTGTTTAGAATCACAATACCTATTGTAGTAGGTACTATATATATATATATATATATATATATATATATATATATATGTGCAATTTAAGTGGAAGCTTAAATATCCGAATATTTTTTTTTTTTAATATTTTTTTTTTTCAAATAATATATAAAAAGGTATTATGTTCAATTAAATTGTAACTCATACATAAACTCACAGAGACAAAATCTTTTACGTTTCAAATAAATATTTATACTTACAATACACACAGGATCATTGACCGAAGAAGAATGTAGTTATTAAAACAACAAAATGTATAATTTAAATTAATAATTTATTTCTTATACTATTAAAGCTTCTCATGGCGTTTGAACACACACATTACTTAAACTATAAACTAAATATACAAACAATTACTCTGCCATTTTAACACATCTAAATGCCTGTCTATAATATCCAAAAGGGCATTTATTTCTTCGCCAAGAAACCAAAAATCCGTGTCTCTTCTTTCTGCGCTGAGTTTGGCATGGGACTAGAGGTGACAGTTCTCCAGGTATTACAGGAAATTTGGACTCATTTTCCATCTTGCTTGGTAAATTCGCTAAGAATTCACGTAAGTCTTCCACATCTCGTTTAGTTTTCTCGTCACCGTTGGAACATAGTGGATTGGCCGCTATAAAGGCGATTATTGACAGGATTACAATAGCTTTAACTAAGGCCATGTTGACTCGCTCGTGTTCAGCGGACGACAGTGTGGAGGTTCCCGTCGTGGCTCCTTAAATACGACGCGTGAGTCACTGTGATTCACCCAATGCTAGTGGTCTAATATATATAATAATAATGAGCGTCACACTGACGTAATGTATTATGGTTTTGTTATCTGTTCTGACTTTTTTTTTATTAAACGGACGTCAGTTGGACATTTTGTTATTAATTAATTAACATATTTAAATTTTTATCTAACTAATTAATTAAACTATTAATTATCGAATTAAATTTGCATAGTTGTCGCCAGCAATTTCGTTGTCTGGTGTTTAAGAGGTAAAACGAGAAAAATCTTTTAACCGTTCTGACGGGAATTTCAAGAACTTCTCTCTCAATGTCTTACACTTCCTAATCTATCTCCAATCCAACTTTTCACCTATCTAAGTCAAGTAGTTATATCTGAGCTTTGTCTGCCAATCACACAGTATTAGTGAAATAGTATTAGAAAAAATATTTTGTATGGTGAAACACAAAAAAAGCTGTCGCGGCGCTCTACCTAATGTCACCTTAAAAATATATATATATCTCTTCCTATACAGCATGCTAGCGATCAGTTCGCGTTTTATTTCATGCTCTAATAACATCATTTTAACTACAATACATTGGAAACTGAAGAACTACATACAATCCTCGAATTGAAATGAGTTTAGCCGTTTCTGAGATTAGCGTGCACAAGCGCACAGACAAACAGACAAACCGACAAACAGACAAAAAATCTAAAAACTATAATTAATCATACATAAATAGCCATGCTAAATTTCAACCTAAGTGCTGTAGTTCCGCCTTTATATTGTCTACCAGTCACTGAGTAACGGTGTAAATAATTTCGTCTAGGCTTATTCATTGCAAGTATATTATATTTTTCTCTTATTTTCAACAAATCACTGCCTCGTTTGTTTTATTCTATTACAATTTACTAGCTAGATTAGAACAATTATATTTAGTGGTGACACCCAAAAAATTACGCGACGCTGTCTTATCACATTGGGAAAATATACTGAATGTCTGTATAAATAAAACAAGAATAGTTTTATCTATACTATATGGGTAATTATACATATTTATAAATTAACGTTTAGGGCCCCGCCCTGTCTATAAAATTTAAATAAAGATAATTTCAAAAAAGTAGGCGGCCATAAAAGTGATAATGGCAAGTAAACAGCCTAGTTCGGATATTAGCCCCGTATGAATAAAGCAATAAAAATACAATTCTATTTATTATGGGAGGAAATTGGGCTTGGTCCGACTACCTACGTAAATAAACGTTTTTTTGGCGAATAATCATCATCTAGTGCTAGATTACTGTTATCAGGATATCTTGTTCATATAAACTTCACGGCACTGAAAAGTTATAATTTTAATTATTGTATTCTCCGCTTTTTCAGTTCCATTATTTAGAATAAGCGGAATATTCAATGAACTGAAATGAAAATGACATCTTGTGAATACAGAAAGATGCAATCTTATTTCTTATTTATTGATTTTTCATTTTCTTCATCTGGTAACAAAATACCGCGTTGAATTCCATCATATCACGAAGTAAATAGTGAAGGGATTTGTCATAACTAAGTTTGTTTGCCCATCCAATTCTATACAGGATATAGTGTGATAGCTTCACGGTGAAAAACTAATAGAGATAAAGAGAATTTGTAATTGAAAAACTTCTCATATGAAAAAAACTTTCACTTATTTATATAAGGGGCATAAAGTGAACTGGCTTTCCTCGATCTCTGTATTGATAAAGAATCGTACGTAAAGCCAACGAACGACACACCACATACAGCAGAATAGAATAGCTTTTTAGTATAATAGAACACCCTTTGTTGCCTTTTATCTAAATTTTAAATTATATTTTATAAAAATTAAAACTGAAATAAGAAAGCCATACAAAATAATAGTTAGCCATCCACTCAGCAAGCACAGTCAACGTTGCACATCAAGATACAAAATCTACCAAACTAAACACGTTTCCTTCAACTGAAAAGAGACTATATAGATGAAAAAAAAATCCTACGAAATGCCTCCACAATAATTAGTTTAACAGTATTCACCCCGGCCCACCCCTTGCCCCCGGATTATATACTACCCTCCCCCCACTACTGAGAAAAATATACTGGAAAATTGCCTTAGCATTAAGAGTTTATACATATATTTATTTATATATACGAGTATAACAAATGCATATATTGTTTTTTTCTATTACAATTTATTATGAGATCAAAAGAATGGCTTATTTTGCTATTTTAGCTATTATATTATATATAAATATGTTTTGTATTACAGATTTTCCAGTTTAATAGATATAATATAAGATAGAAGAAATGACAAATAATTTGTACTCTCGATTGAGAATCGAACCTACAAACAACCCGTACCGTCACGATACAATTGACATTTAATAATATTTAAGAATGTATAATACCGTATATGCACATGGCCTTCTTCCAGTAGATACTGTGTCGTGGCAATTAATATCAGTTACAGTTGTTTACTAATACGTTTCGTTAGTCATAACTCAGAAACGTCATTTACTAGTAGGGTTCCTAGATTTCTTATGAGTCTTCCTTTTAATTAAATTTAATTGAATGGAAATAAGACGAAAACACCAAGATTTTTTTTAATTTTTTTTTTTAATTGGGTACCAAAGTGGGATTTTTGATAAGAAATAAGTTTTCAAAAAGACAAATGCTGAAAATTTTAGAGTATTAGTTATATCTTCATATAAGATATTACAGAAGAGTATAGCATTGTGTCGTCAAACAGCTGGTCCATATTTAGTTCACTCGTTTCTATTATCTTATACATGAATACAATATAAAACTTTTGTTACTGACTAACTGATGTGTATGCTGACACACACAAAGCTACTAGACATAGAAAATTGAAATACATGCAGCGTAAGGAGAGTTTGTTTTTATTCCTCTAAATTTCTACGGGAACCAGAAAAAGCTGAAGTTTCCATTATAAAGCACGCAAACAAACACGCAACAACTAGTTTTCAATAAAATATATATTTTTCATACACATAATTTCTTTTACAATTATGTAAAATACTAAAAAAATTGACCTTTTAAGCAGGTGGCATCCTGAGTCAGTGAGTAATAGGTATTTCCGGAGGCTCGCTACCTTTCCAAGTCGTTTTGTGTCAATGTTTTCTTGATTGCCCCATATTTTTCGCATTTGCAATTATTATAAGAATTATACAATACATTTAAAAAGAATCTAAGGCCCGTATTTATAAATAACACTCATTTCTGAGATGGCGGTTTTATTATTTCGAATCTATTATTAAAACGTCATCTCAAGATCCATTTCGTTCTCAGAATTGAGAGCGGCTTATAATTACTTGCCTCCAAAATTCAGCGGGAAGTGGGAAATGGAATGACTTAACACTAGGTTCCCTTTGCCTACCCTATGCGAAAAATAAAAATACGAAGTGTTTAAATCGTTAGAGGACGTCGTGGACTCGTAAAACCGTCGACGGTTTTGATTATCACTCGGGGCAATGAAATATGTAATATCTCGAGAGTGAGAAACGGGAGTATCTTAAAGAGAACGGATAGGAGAGAGTAGAATTGTGTAAAAAATTGAAAAAAAATGTGTGTGTGTGTATGCTGTGAGAAATGCAAGAAAACAATAAAAAAATGACCATCATTTAAATAAAGTTACGCTTGTATATGCTTGTATATTTCATTTGTCAATAGATCACCAGCAACAGTTCCTCATCTCCACTCAACTTTAATCAAACTCTTCAAACACGATGGATGATTTATTCGATGCAGACTTATAAATATTTATAAAGAGAGACCTCAGATTTACGTGTGTGATAAATTAGGGATCTAGAGAGGGACTTTTAAATGAACGCCAGTCTTATTGTTAGTTACCCCCAACAATAGATACACGTATACTTATCTACTTTCACTTGTATAAACGTAAGAATCTTTCAAATATTCATTTATAGGCATAAAAATTTGCAGCTTAAACCGGGAAAAGATTTTAACTATTTAGATACCTTTGAAACACTGAGAAATTGTGTGTCGAGAGGTCTTGGTTTCATTAGCTTCACGCTGTATCCTGAACAGCGTTGGGCAGGCAGAGGGAACTGCGTGCTAAGATTCTTGGTTCTCCAAGCATCGTAAGGTTTTCGAGACATTGCGTATTTTGTATAGAAACTCAACGTCGTTCTGCAATTAAAATTTGTTGTCAAAGTGATCAAATGGACATTTGACAATTATGAATTGTCTGTTATTATATATTATTATATTCTATGTTAAAGTATAAATAATAAAACCAATGTGACGCAGTGGTTCTGAGTATAATATTAAAGAGGCCACAATTACAATTAATAACGAGGTAAATGTAAGAGAAATAACTGATGATATTCTCTTTGACCTACTTAACATATCTTAGAAATATTATTTGTTATTGTACCTGATAATAACATGCGATCTATAGATTCAAAGAAGCTTCGTAAGACTCAGCCAAAGGCTGTGCAAGTTCACGTCTTATAAATGTTTTCACGTCTTATATATATTTATGAAGTTAAACGACATAAGACAGTGTGCCACGGCGGCAGCATCGGATTGTACTACGACGGTCGTGGGTGCGATTGCCACTCTGGGGAATGATTATATTTCATTTGTTGTCATATCTTCGCTCTGGTAGCCAAAGCGAGATACGGCGCACGCTAAAAGTGCGATGTGGGAAAAAGCGTAGAGTTGCTTTAATACTAAAAAGTAGTGTGTACTTGAGAAGTTTGTTTGCTTAAAGACATTAATCTCAGAAACTATTAGTTTAAATTGTATTTTTTTTGTGATGTTACTTCATGTATTTAGAATGTGTTGTTTGTGTCTCATTATCTCTCAAAATCTCCACCTACCTACATAAACATGTGTTGTTGTGTAAATACCTACATTAAAAATAATATATCTACAGTATCGAACAAAATTGGATTTTCTTCATAAATTTCCTACAATAAAGTTGAATTTCATTAAAACCATATCGTGTACAAAACGATCGTCAGTAGAATGTAAGGAAAAAAAAGTAAGCATTCCGTAAATATTGTATAAAGCTTACACGTGTCGTTAAATAAGGAGACGCGAAGTATTAAAGATTTTATGTCCGATAGAAATTGTGAGTACTTAAGAGCTTAAAGAAAGTGGGTGGAATATATAATTTTTGGTTATTATTTTATTTTATTGTAAATTTCGTTTTACAATTTCTTAAAAATCGATGAGGAAGACTAGAGGAAGGCCACGTGAAAGCACAAAGAACCCCCGGGGGGTATATATGGAGAGGTTGATGACGGAGACGAGGCAAAAGAGACTCCTAGTCAGTGTATTTTTTAGCTTCACGCTGTATTCCGGAAAGCAGTTTCCGGCCAATTTTGGAGACACAGCAGCGCATTGTCTTGTTACCAGGGCGGGGAAATGAAAATAACTTATTTCCTCGAGTGAGATATTCCCACAACCGTTCCACTTACAGTCAGAAACCGTACCGCTGCGCTGAGACGGTCTCATATTTTATAATTATATTGCTTGCAAATGTGATTTGTATTCAGAAACTCTGGCCTAAGAAACTGGAAATTAAGACCACCGCGTACATGAAATAAATAATTTAGATGATTAATATTGTCAAATACGTCAAATTGTTTATTCAAACGTTAATATTCAACATCTTCGATCAAGCCAAAGAGCATTGTAAGACAAAAATCCTTAAGAAAGTCCATGTATCTTATAAAACTAACAATAAATAACATATAACTGAGTTCTTCATTAGACTTAACTTCCCCGCATCCGAGTCCACATACACACAGCCATATATTGATTTTTCCACCCCATGCTGTCGCGAAATTATCGAAATCTAACAAAAACATCCCACTGAAACTCGCAAGAAAACTAATAACTGGCCTTACACCGCACCACCCTGTATAGCGTGTGTACACGGACGGTACGCACACACGTGCGCGTGTAGCAACACACACATACGCACAACTCCCTAATTATATACGTCTACAAAGAAAATAAAGATCGGGAAAAATTTTACAAGAACAAGTGAGCCGGACGTCGGGCGGGGCGTTGACCGCTCCCGTCATTACCCCCCGAGCAGGGGGTTCTCCCCTGGATGTTTAATAATATGAAGAATTGGAGATAATTTGCGCGAAACTAAATAAGAAATGGTGGACGAAAATTGAAAGCTCGTGAGGGCTTGGCGAACTTTTAGAATATTGCTATAGTAGGTATTTTATGTATATATGTATGTATGGGTGTTCGTTTCTAGTGAATACTTCCTTCCGTTTTATGGACAGTTCGTGTATAAAATTGTAAGTGTTTATGGGATTATCTTTTGACGCAGTCCCATTGCACCATGATGGATGTGGGCTGGATCTTCCTCACTCTAATGCCAAACGCGGCGTTGAGTTCCGCCAGTCAACGCACCATGTGGGTGACAATCAAGTAGAGTCACAAAACTAAATGAAATCTCACCCACAACAGTCGCGTTTAGTCAGACGCCGCTGAGCCACGACGGTCTCAATATAAAATATGTTATTCAATAAGAAATTTTGGATGTCCGAATAAATAATTTATATAAATACCAAACTATTTCCATTATTCCGAAGACTGTTTTTCTTTATATAGATTTATACAATATTGTTATTTCTGTCTTCTTAGAATGACACCTAGGTCTAATTGCACACTTGTCTTTTGTGATAAAAGTGGCTCGTTATTTATAGATTAGAATATTGTTGTTCTATATATAGAAGAAATGTAAATCTGATATCATAGAAAGAAGGTGTAAGCAAATTTGATAATAGCGTTAATAAGTAAAGTAGGTGAAAAAGAGTAATTTTAAGAAAAGAGTGTTTAAAATTTAACTATTTTTAATTTAGTGTACACACGCAAATGTACATATAATTTTTAATACATATTTGAATACAAGTATCATTAGTAGGTATAACAAACATATTAGAGATATTTTTCCCAACCCATCAATTTCGTTTTTCCTTCAGCCATCATATATATTGAGATTTATTACTATTGAAATAAATAGAATTTCTAATGTGATTTATTTACAATGATAGAAAAAACTTTTTTGTCAAAAATCTGCTGCAGTAAGGTGAAGCGCAACGTTGAGTATCACTACTTAATACATAATATTTCGAATTTGTCCAAAATTTGGAAAACACAGCTATGTTTGAAGCTGATGAATATGTTGGTGAAGTGTTGCTGATGATGAACTCCTCTTCTCTCAGAGGTATCTGATGAATTGTTTTTATTTCCACTTTCTAGTAACAAGACGGGGCGTGGCGTTGATAGATAGACAGATAGATAGATAAAACTCTTTATTGCATACATAGAGGAAACAAGACATTTTATTTGATTTTCAACACGAAATGCCTCGAAAATTTGACGGTACGTTTGATAAGGAGTGTCTTGGCACTACCCCCGGGTTCTATATGCGGAAACAACATATAGCTCTTTTATTTTATATTAAGAAAAATATATTGTAATATATTATATTTTATTATATTAGTGGTGCTGTGTAAACTTGTTACTTTGAAAAACACAGTAAAATTGGTCTTCATTGTAATTTCTTGTTTATTAATGCAATTCTCGAATCTGAGCTCAAACTCTGTCACACTAAGTACTAACTAACTTTAAAAGTTTTTTTTTTTGTAATAAATTAGTAAACAATAGAAGAGATTTTGCGGTTTATATTGTTTAGTATTCAATTCACACGTTCTTTAGTATAGTGAGTAATGATCTTGGAATTTCCGGCGAAGGTATAAAAAAAAACGATATTTTAATTTAATTTGACATCCTTGTAAATCTAGTAAAAAAAGTAGATCATTCTCTAACAGGAAACTATTAGTCATGTTTTAATAAAAATGAGTACAAAAAATAATATGATATGTTTAAATAAATGGTTTCAATTATCAATATGTCAATCCAAATTCCAAGTAAATACTTTTATTTCATATTCTCCAACTTTTATTTCATCAAACTATATAACAGGTGCAGTTAGCAAATTTTTGTCTTTTTAAAAAAATAGTTTACCGCTATCATCCCGAAATTAGGATATACTTATTACTAAAAAAATTATTAAACCTGAACTTTTAAGTTTAAGTGCATTAAGTTACGAAATTGTCTTCTTTCTCTCTTCTCTCTCTTTCTAGTCTTCTCTCTGCCTATTCTGCTAGATATTCGTATTAAAACGCAAAGCAAAGCGCTTTATTTTTATATAGAAAGGTTGTTAGTGTACATACAATATATTTTTAAGTTTTTATCTATTTATCAAAAATACATATATATTATAACATCAAAAATGCTGAATACTTATCCTCTATTGTGAGGGTGCACAGAAATGTAATAAAACTTTGATTGTTGAAACATTTGACATTCTATAGATCGCTCCACACGTGTAGCGGTTTTACTTTTATCAAACGAGCGTTTAAACGCTCATATATTATTGTGATATTTCAAACGTTTTATTGTCGCTTCATTTTAAAGAAAATAATAGTGCGTGTGTACATTAAGATAATGTGTTATATTTTTTCTGTACTTCTTGTCAATTTATAATTATGACGTATTCGCTTATGTTCGATTTTTTAAAATGTTTTATTACGCTTAAATAGTTATTAAAGTAATGGATTTTACCACTTATAGGTACAGAACTTTATTAACTATACAATTTGACAAAAAAATATTGTTAAATAACTTAAAAAAAATATTATTCTTTTCATTTTTTTATTTTTTTAATAAAAAAATTATTATTTTGTAGAAAAATGTTTTTGTCAAAATAAATAATGTTCAATAATATACTTATAAAAATAATTAAAGGATTAGTCAACTCATATACATGGTGTTTTTCACATGAAAATGGTTCACAAACAAATTTAACTGGAATTCTTATTCGTAATAAATGTTTTTTATTGTTTAATTACAGTTACAATGCTTATACTAAAATTTTAAGAAACTGTATTAAAGAAATTACAGCATCAAAACCCGTTTATTGAAAACGGGTTCAATAAGTTTTAACAATTTTAAAAATTAAAAAAAAAAATCTTATTCAGCCTCCAATGAGTTTATTAATCATGAGAAAAAGAACATAGTCGTTAAGACAATAACGTAACTACATATTTACAAAAAAATATAAAATAAAAAACAGCGTCAGAAACGCTCAATTTGAACACCACTTGTCAACTTGTGATTTCTGAGTGAAAACTGAACACAATACGTACAAACGAAAATAAAAAAAGAATGCAATCTATAGATCTCGTAACAACAATGTTAGAGTACTAGCTTGGATAACTTGGATAGATGTGATCTATCCAAGTCTCCAATTTAAACATGTGTCGGAAACCGGCACAGAAAATCTTAACCAACATTTCTCATTTAGTCCCTAAGTTGTGGGTACAAAGATAATAGTATTTAAAATAATAAAATATTTATATGAAAGTAAATAAAAAAAAACAGCAGCGAAAACGCGTTCAATCTGTACATAACAACGTTCACAACGTGTAAACAGCACTAGCGGCACCCCGTCCCCGACCATCCATCTCTATCACAATTTATACGTCTGTCGGAAACCGGCTCAGAAGATTTTAACTAACATTTCTTATTGCCTGTTACCAAGAAACTATGTTATTTCTTTTCATTTATATATATATTCTTAAATAACGAATACGTTCTACTTCCTTTACATAGGAACTTATTGGTAAAGTCTTTGTAGACTGGGCCAGGCGTAGGTGTATATTATTTTGATTAAATATCTATTAATTCTTCACAACATTCTTCTTTCTGTAAAAAAATATGGTTTTGAGTTTGACCTAAAATCATTCGGGGCAATAAATTAACTAGAAGGTGTGAGACTAGAGGGAACTTGGGAATCTGATATTAAGACAGGCCATTCTCATTATAACTCTTGTATTCCCTACTTTTCGAAGGCATTGCGTGTTGAGTGGCGAAACTCTACGCCATTTTTATTTTGACTTAAAACAATATATAAGCATATGGGCTACCTCTCTGTCACTAAACAAATTGCGTGTATTTTTTTTAATCACTCCACCAAAACACGCTATTACTTAGTCAAAGAATCCATATAATTTTTTTACAAACTTAATACTTCAAATATATTCGATATTTGGACCAAATATTTGTAGTTCATTTCACATTGTTATGTAAAAATATTTAGTGGAATTATAATCTGTATGTTAATGAATTTAATTAATTAATATGGGTTTTATAATTAATATCCTAGAGAGCATGTGTGAGGAGGTCAATGACAGTGGACGAGGTGAAAGAGGTATGAAGAGACCGTGGCATGACCTCTACCCTACGCTAGAGCTCATGAAGCATCATGAAGATAATGCAGTTTTCATTAAAAAAGTGCAATTATGCACATTACATTAGTGTTGTACAGAACGGTGGTAGTAGCCACACCGGAAAATAATCAATGAGTTTCCTTGAATTTTTAACAATTTTTCGTTTGAAAATCGAAAATTTTATATATTTTTTACTATATAATGCTTTAATATAATTTCACTTTCTGTAAGTAGAATTTTAATAAAGCTTCTTAGAGTTTTGTTATCATATATAGTTACAGGTCACTTGGACTACAAACAGAAAATTATACTAAAGTTGTTTGTTTTCCATTAACCGCTCCTTTTCTGAAAGACCTCCGATATTATACACTCTGAACGCGACATTATGATATATATAAAGTGTTGCCGTCGTGTCGCATATCGCGGACATAAGGTGTAGATTTTAAGTTCTATTCCCGCTCACGGAAATGAAAAATTTTAAATTTTTACTTTCTGGCTCTGGTAAGTTAGTACGTAAGTTAGTAAGTTTCCACGTGTCATTATTATTAATAATCAAATTTATCAACATTTTTATTATATTTAAATATGTTATATGTTTTTAGTATTACAATTTTCGCAGTTCAGACAAGACTCCAAGAGTCTCGAAGCAAAGCAGATGTCAAGGTTTCTTTTCATCTTCATCTTCATGCCGTTTCCTGCATACCTATATGTAGCAGAGTGAGCAAAACACGAACGTATAATTAAGACACTCCGTTCCCCACTTTCCCAAAATTTTCGAGACATTGTATGTTGAGTAGCGGAACTAAGCAACGCGCTCTGTGTTTTAACCAGGGCAAAGAGATTAACATATTCAATAATTTATTCGCCCAAGTGGAAATCGAACACACACCCGTCGCGTACCATTGCCGTGACGTTGTCTCATTATCAACATTGCACACTCAAACGAAACCTTAAAACAAAACGTAAGAAATAGAAATTTCAAAACAAAAAAAATACAATTAAAAAGAACGTCCAAATCGACCAAGAAACGCCATATTAATCTAATCACACTCCAAGGATGTGTGTGTACGTCTTTAATAATAACCGGGAGGGTAACTCCCCGAGGAGGCAGGGGGGGGGGGAGTGGGGGTGGACACCCTACACTAGTGAAAAAATATATCCGTAGGAAAACAATATTATAAATTGCGCTCTGTGCCGTATTTCGGCTCTATTTTACGTTATTCGTGATGTATTTTGCAGTTTTATTATACGATTTAAAAAAATAGGCTTCTTTTTTCTTTTCTATCTTATTACGGTGCCGTGTAGGTGGTATTTGTACATAGGTAGAAACTGATTCAATTGTTAAATATTTTTTTAAAAAAAATAACTCTAAAAATCACTGAATCATTCAATAATTCATATTTGATTCTAAAACGGATGTCCATTCTTAAGTAGTGATAAAGTATATCAATAGTCGTAGAAAACGTCGTGTGTCATATTTCGGCTTTTCGGCATAAAAATTATGCCGAAATTTTTTTTTTCTAAAATTTGTACTTTTATTATATAAAAAAATAGGACGTCAGCTTCTAGTTTGTCACAGTGTGAGGCCGTTCTATTCTCTATTGATTCCTAGGAGAATGAATTATTTTCATTATTTACCAAAGCGAGGATTCTGGTAACGAGACAAAGTGCGACATTGAGTTCTGCAACACATTGTATAACGTCTCAAAAATTGAACGGTTACGTGGATAGGCTTTCCCTGCTATACGCGAAATAGGGTGTGAAAGTAAAATTTCATGTATATTGCGAGATAGATAGAGATAAATTTGCCGATAAGTGCTATGTCAATTCATTCTCTACGTTTCTATTGTATTTTAAAAAAATATATTAATTTCACACAATAAAACTCGAACCCACAACTATAGTATTACATCAGGAACAATACACCTGCGCCTCAGTGTCAATAAAATTATATATTCGCATAAATATGTATATGAAACAATATTATGTATATTGTTATATAAATACATATTTATAATATGACTGACTACTACTTTCGTTTTTATTATTCAACATTTTTCCGATAAAATTATGTTTTTCACGTGTAAGAGATGACCTTGTACAGTGCGCCGACTGTACGTTCGCTCGTTATTTAGGAAACTTTTATAATAATTATGTGCTTATAAATATCTTATATAATTTAATTTATTATTATATAATAATCATTATGATTTAAATTTTATTTTCAACAGGGAATCGAATCTATGATGTTTAAATGGCAAGCCTAAGATAGAATATCTATAAAGGGATTCATATTCGTACGAAATTTTTTTTTTAGCTTCACGCTCCTTCCCGCATATAGCGGGATAGACAGAGGAATTGAGACACTAGCGATGTTTCGTGATGATTGGTGGAGCTCGATGCCGCGCTTAGCCTTAATTGAGTGAAGAAATATAATTGTCCACTTCCCCGAGTAGGGATCGTTCATCGAATGCACGAAACCAATTCGAGCCATTGCGTTTACAGTCATTCGCTGTCCATTATCCTGACCAGACGGCACCACGAATTCTTATCATAACTTAATTATTATTATGAATATTTATTTAATTAAAATTATACTATTCATCAACTAAGCAATATATTTTTCTTATATCATACATCTACAGTAAAAATAAAAAATGGCTGAATCGAAAGCGCACAATCGAGTCGGTTTTTAAAACTGTCATACATTTATAATGCGATTTTGAGAATCGTTTTACATTTAATGTGGGGCTTCTATTAATCGCTTACAATATGCTGCTACTTTGTCAGTTTGTAAATTGGGATTGTAAGTAATAATGATATACTTATAAAGCTTTACGTTCGTACAAACATATAGATTAGAAAAAGCGCGACGGCGAGTTCCGACATTCAACACATGTCTCGCAAATTGTATCGAAAGTGGAGAACGGAGTGTTTGCCACTAGATTTCCTCTGCCTACCCTGCTATTTGCGGGATAAACCGTGATAAACCAAATCAACAATTCAATATAGCCACCATTCATTTGAATTATAAACATAGCTCCAGCAAATCCACTTGGCAATAAAAAAAATAATGTTAATACAGGTAAAAAAAATCCTTCTATATAGAACAATATATGTATATAATGAGAACAGAAATATATTAAAAAAGATTAAACTTTGAGTGAATTTACATAATTCTGCGCTGAGTATGAGGTGCCCTATTACAGGGTTCAGTGGCCCGCAGATGATAAATGCTCTAAGAAAAAAGAGAAAACATCATTTTATAATATAATGCTGATTTTTAAATATTTTTTTACTTTTTAGCTTGCGGTTTGGTTGGTCAAAAATTACTTTGAATGACTTAAAGATATTTCAAAATTTCCTACAATTTCTTTTTAAAAATCAGCTTCACGCTGTATCCCGCACACAGCAGGCTAGGCAGAGGAAACCTATTGTTAAGACATTCCGTTCCCCACTTTCTGCCGATTTCTGGAGGAGACATAAACCAACTACCCTTTATCGACAGATTAATCCTCTTCCAAATGCATTACATCGGCCGTGCAAACCTCGTGACGCCCATCAGTCGAGAGCTAGCGAGATCATACAGATGAAGCTAAAACACTTTTCAGCCCTATGTTTTATCTTCCTATCCTGCTGTATATGGACGTGGAACACAGCTGTTCTTTTCACAATTAAATTTATTGAAAAAGCTACGGACAAAGCCATATAAATAATTGTGATTAAAAAACATGTATATTTTCTGATATATCTAAACGTTACCCTTAAACAGTATATAAAGGTATGATATATACAATACCTCTAATATGAAATGATATGGAACACACCATTACATAGGATATAAGCATGTGTCGATGTAACACGAAGGACGGCGCGGATGTGTCACGCGGTATTGATTTCCCACAAAAATATTTTTTTATTTTTATCACTGCCTTAAAGATAATGTTAGATAAGGTTAAATTAAAAACTCACAAAATCGACTATCGATTGACTTATCTTTGTAATGGGGAGAGTTCTGTCAAAACAACTATGTGCTATGCCTTGGGTTTTGTTTATTTTTAGGCTCATTTGTAATTTTTTATAATTTTTGTATAATACATACAAAAATTATATTACATGTTTGTAATAAAAATATATGTTATAGTGTCATATTAGGGTAAGGAGGCCACTGTGGCGCGGTGGCTTAGTTTCTATAACCGCTACGATTATGAATAAATTTTGGAATATTGTATTATTTCCTGGCTAGTACCGAGATAAAGCACGGCGTTGAGTTCATCCACTAGACAGACATTAATAGATAGACATTAACAGATAGACATTAATATTGGTCGTTGCATAGAGAACAGTGCCTTAACATAAGGTTCCCTCTGTCTACCTCTCTACGAGGGGAAAAGCGTGGAGTTGAAAGAAAATATTAAAGTAATAAAATATAAATTTTCAACTTCCCTGATATTTCATTTTTGGGAGTTACGTAGGGAGATGGTAGAGTCACACGTATTACATTCTTTCCACCCATTTTATTGGCATATTCTTTTATATAATAATAACAATTTAATATAAAGAAGGAGGATATACACTAAAGTACCAGACACGGTTCGTTCTAGGCCCGATCTCAGTCTGTTGAAAATATTCTTATGGGAGAAACTATGAGTTATACTGCCAATTATTCTGCCGTTTCTTCAATGAGTCTGAACTCACAATCGCTGTAGCAATATAACAGTCCACATCTAGAAATATAACAGTGTCAATGTTCAGACAGACCCGCCCAATTCACAATTATATATATACAAAATATATTTAAAACGCGGTAGGTATGTACACAAAACGTTATTTAGGTTACACGTGCTGTTACGATGAAAAAATTCAGATTATTTTTATAATATACATTTGTAATGGAAATTACTATTTTCAAAGGTTTTAATGTAATATTAACACTTCATAGGTAGACGAAGTTTTGGAATTTTTGACGCTACTGTATTTTATTTATTACCTTAGATAGTTGAAGTTAGTTATTTTGTCGTGGTGGTCGAGAGTTCTATATGTTTTCTTCACATTCTTCTAGCTTTATATTATAAGAAGTTTTTTATTTCAGTTTTTAGTTAATTAGGCCTTCGCGCATTGTCATAGCAAGGTAGGATCTCCACACATTGTCCAGTTTTTGAGACATTGCGCATTGAGTGGCGAAACTACATGCCGCGTTTTGTCTGTACCAAACCGAGAAACTCAAACTTACAAAAAAAAAAAAAACTAAAAAACACGCTTTTCTACACCAAATGCTATATTATATTTTCTATAGAGAGTTATCAGAGCTTTCAATGATATGAACCTAAACTCGAGTGGCTTACCAGTAACCCCTGAAAGTTCCACTGCTCAGATCCTAGCTGGACCAGCACAACGATACGACTTTAATATATTTTCACTTCCGCTATAACTGCCAGGATGATACAATTTTTACGTCGTCCTAATAAAGCTATTTTAATAATAATTATATCTAATAAGAAAACGCCCCAATCGTGAACCAAATTATCGATCTAAGCCACAATTCAACAAAAAAAAAATTATTATCAAAATTCAAAAATTGACAGCGCGTCAACAAAATATGGATGGAGTTCACCCCCATTAAAATTACAATTGTCAATGATAATTATAAAATCACCTGGCGGTTGCGGGTTCGACGCCGATCGTGTGATTGAAAGTAAACATTCATACGGCGCGCGGTGGCGTGGAGTGGCCATCATACGATAGTCGTTATTTTTTCGATTTTATGAATACTCACATCGCCTTTTTCGTTTTGTATATTGATTTTGTGTTGAAAATAGATTTCGGTCCGACTGTCTTTTGGGGGAGTTATGTTTGATATCTGTAGTATCATCGGTGGTATTCCTTAAATAAATTTCTTTTGTATAAATTCGCGAGGCTTGAGCTGAACTTTGTATTTGTATGAGTATAAAATAAAGTTTATTATTAGATATCTATTATTAAATATTTAAAAAGATTTACTTATGTGTCATCAGCGATGTTATAATATTTCTATTCTAATATTTAAGACCTAGGTAGGATTCTAATATTTAAGGATTTCTCAAAACCCCCACGGGGAAGGCTTTTTCCATCTTACTTCACCTAAACTCCACATTTACAAAAAAAAGTCTTTCAAGGCCGATCCGAATCCATATATTTAAATAGTAGATTATGACAAACAAACAAATATTCAACATCAAAAAATACTCCCTCACATATAGTATAATAAAAAATAATAGCAAAACTGAATATGTATCTAAATTTTAAGGAAAAAAAGGTTCCAAATATTGCGTAAGTTGCGACTCCACGCATCCCGACAAAGCGGCGCCCGCATGTCATTGCCGGGGCTTTAAAATGTGCCTTTTTTATTCGTGGGGGGTGTATTTAGGGTGGTGTAGGGGTGGGAGTGGGGGTCGCCCGATATTTCAAACTTAACGACTACGCAGAAATATATATATACCACTCGAAATTCGGATGTTTCGATGCTTATTCTTATATAATATAATTGTGGGAACGTAAATAGTTTATTATGGGCTCTCTTTTGCGTATTTCATAATGTTTTAATTTGTTATTAAATATATAGGGAGGTCTTGGAGTGGTGAGACATCATCTGGTTTTAAACGGTTGTGGGTTCAACTTGCAATGAGGAAAAGCCTGGCGTTGAGTACTCAACGCACAGTGCCTCAAGAAACTGGCAAAAAGGGAGGAACGGATTCTCTTAATGTGCAACGGAGTGAAGCTACAAAAACAAACTTATAAATTTCATTTTTATGTTTCACGTATTTAGCAGGCAGGCTTTGTCTGCTCGATAGCCTATCCTCATGCCTTAGCGCTAAGACACTCCACTTTCCACTTTTGTTGAATAACGGAGGCATTGCGTGGCGACTGGACACCAGAACGAATGGGTAAAAATATTAAATGAATCCTACCTATTAAAAATGAGAGTGGGAATCGAATCCACAATTTGACAAGTTTATTTGACTGTAAAGTTCGACTTGTGCTCCTGTACTATGACCGGCGTCACTATATATCCCGCACATGGGGTAAGCAAATGGAACTTGGTAGCCTAGACATTTTCGTGTCCCACTTTCTGTAGGCATAGCATTTTGTCTGGCGGAACCAAACGACGCTAAAACTACCTTCGTTCATTGAAATCAAATAAAAAAACAAATCTGACGGGAAAAGCTTTCTCCAAAGCTCACTTTCATAAAACCATATTTTTAAAAAGCGCCATCTATTAAAAATCTGGTGAAGTAACAAGTACATTATACGTAGCACGACAATTGTTTTATTTTCCACAAGAAAATGTAATTTATCATTGAAATAATAAAACGTAACGCTTCATAAATCGCTACCAATTTCTTACTCTCCGTAGAGGCCGTCGAGGCGCAGGGGCATACGCGTGCGAGCTTAAACGCAACGGATGTGAGTTTGATTCTCACTCTAGAGAATTAATTAACTTATATTTCTGCGTTTCCTTGCTTTTATAAAAAGGCAAGACGTTTATTTTACACGCTAGGCCTCGAGAACTCGGCGAAAAGATTATATTGTATGTGTCTATTTAAACCATAGACAGGCCAAATCATAATATCGTGTATAGTTTCTTATGTTCTCTCTCTGTTGGCAACTGAACCCAAGATAGTCCAGACAAAAAAAGTGGAAAAAGCATTACAACGGAGAAAAAGAACACATGTTCTAAATAACAAAAAAAAAACATAAATTGTAAGAAGCCAGTCGTGACGCAGGGGCACAAAGTGTGTAGTATGTACTTCCGTATCTGCCCTCTGGTGTCGAAGCAAAGCGCGGCGTTGACTTCCGCCACGCAATCCTTTCAGAATTCGGCGGCAAGTGGGGAAATGGAGTGCCTGCTGTGTGCCGGGCACAGCTTGAAAATGATTTTATTTTGATTTCATAAATTCAAAAAAAAAGAACCTCAATTAAACTTTAACTGGTTCGTGTAACATACAACCAGTTAGGTAATTTAAAGTTTATCGGTTAACGAGTTACAAGAAATTAAATAACTATGTATGGTACAAGCCGTTATTTATAAACCAAAGGTCAAGACAATCGATAGTAAGGTGTTTTAATTTGTTTCGGTATGGGTGGTTGGTTGGATTGTTTCACGCTTTATCCCGATAATGTAGAGTCAAAACTTTCCGTCCACTCTCCGACGAGAAGCGGAACTCAACACCGCACAACCAGTCACACAACCGTTGGAAGTGACTCTTATACAGTGTAGACACCGCACCACGGACACACGGCACAATGTCCTCACTTAATAAAACAGGCTGAAATATAACTGAAATACACTGTATTACCTATTATTGTAGAAATTTAGACGCGTGTATATATTTTAGTATTATATTTTTATTATTTATAATATAGGAATATGAGTATCATTATATTTTCTGAGAAGGTAATATTAATATTCTTGAAAATTATGTGCTAATTGTTATTATTTTCGTGAAGAAATTAATATGAAGCGTAGTTTTGTTGTCAGCTTTTTGCTTAATATTGACTATCTTTTACCGGTGGCTTCGTCTGCTAGGTATATAAACTGTAGTAGTTTCCTTTGTTGTAGTAGTAGACCTTTCGAACTTGATATCTTTACATATACACAAGTCGTTAGGGCCCATTTACATCATGAGTATTGACAGAATGCAAAAAAAAAAAATGCTTAAAAATATAAACAAAAATATATAAAAATAAGATGAATAAGAAATAGAGTTTCAAGATTAGAATAAGATGAATAAGAAATAGAATAAAAAATATATATATTTCACCAAAAAATATCCATCTATTAAATACAATACGAAAACAATAAATGTGTTGTTTATTTTACAAATTGCAACTTGTAAACAACGCGCGACATTTACGAAGTCCGCGGGGTGTTGTAAATGTCAAACGTAAACCTTTATTATATACCCTTGTTATTGGATATTGAAAACTATTATGTCATTTGCTCTGGGTATTTTTAACCTGTGGTCTTTAGTTTTTAGAATATGGCCTAGTATTATATATTATCTGTTAGTATCACATTTGTTTACGTGGACTTTTAGACATAAAATCGAATATCTCGAATATCTTCTTGAAAAATCTTTAGTTAGTGCTTACCTACACTTCCTGAGGAAACTAAATGCAAAATATATATTTTTTTAAATCTAGTAATTTCATCTGTCTGTCATTCAGTAACTTCTGTTACTTATATAAATAAATATAAAATTGAAATATTTGCTTGTAACATATTACTAAATATTAATATTTCAAGCAATGTATTATATAAAACATAAATATACAGAAAATATACAGAAAAAGTGTTTGTGTTCCATGCCTTTATTTTCGTTAATTCTGATACAGGTAAGGTGCGCCTAACTCCGAAATACGATACTATAATACATACTGATTTACTGTAATAACTGTATGGTGCAACAAAGACGTATTTGCACATTTTGAAATACTGAGTCGCATACAAAGTTTAGTGACTCTGCATACGAGTACAATATTTAATATAGGCTAGCGCAGGTGCAGGTACAGTTGCAGTGTCAGTGCCATCGTGGGAATGGGGCATCTTAACACCAGGTTAGGTACAAAAGGTTTTATAACATTGTCTCATAAATAAAAAAAAATATTCGAGGACGTATTTTATTCGTGACCGTCGTGGCACAGTGGTGACAAGCATATGATAGTTGTATGCGACGATTGTGGGTTCGATTCCGATACTCAGGAATGAATTAATGAATATTCTCATTTCATCAGCAGCATCGAGTTCATTAGATGATCAATCTTAAATCTTTTCCACATATAGAAGAACAATAAACCCACCGATAGCATTCCACAGACGTAATTAAACTTGTTTTTTTTTTGGAACTTAACAACTGAAAACTTTTTACACGAGCGGGAAAAAAACATCGCTAATGAAAAAGGGCGCCAACGCGAACGGGCTCGCCGCAGTTTGTTTATAAACCAAATAATAATATGAAAAGTTTTCCCGTATTTTTCGTTACAAGAAACGTGAAAAAATATTTTTTTGGTAAGAAAGCTGAACTTAAATTTATTATACCATTACTCTTAATCATAATTGTGGGAAAGAGAGGAAAGATGTGTGTGCTAGAGCAAGACGAAGGTATGAATCCGGGTATACCCAGGAGAGAGATAGCGATATTTACAAAGCGCCTCGCCCTTTCGATAGTGTTTCCAAATTTTAGGAAAGCCATGAATTGTTTGCTGTAAGGTCGGGCTTACATGCTGCTGATTGGAAATTTTTTGTTGGCTATTTAATAAGAGAAGTAGAGAAATTTATTGTTTAGATGCAAACGAAGTGGTAACAAAAATATCTACGAATATTTTATAAATATTTTTAAGTAAATCTACTTTATATGCAAAAATCCTGCTTTGTAAAATTCTTTATGAAATAATCATTATTACACAGTAATAAAATGATTGTCCAGTAAGTTTATAAGAATTTACTACCTTAGGCACATTAATAATCAGGAAAAAACTATTTGCCTTTAAAGTTACATATATTATAATGAAACACAGTTAAAAACAGTTCATACATATTACTAAATATTAATATTAACAAATGATCAAAAATAACAACTTTAACACACAAAGTAAAGTGAGGAATTACAAGCGCCATGTGACCCCAACGCTACCTAATGCACCGGCCCCTAATCAAACGTATGTAGGGGTGGCCGGGTGGGGTAGAAGACAGATTTTTGCTTATTTTCCCCAAAAAAATCATATTATAGAGGTTTTTACCTAAAATACAGTACATTTGAGCGCACGCGCAGGCAACACGTGCCATAGATTGTTCAAAATAGGAATTAATTCGCGACAGATTAAAAAGTTTTCTTATAAAGTGAATTTAAAAATATAATAAATATAAATTTAATTATTCTTAATTTTTCATAGTGATTTTTTTATAAATTTTGTTAGAAATATGAGTTTTTCAGCGATGTTGTTAAGATAAGTGTTGTGGACAAATGGATTTTGCGGATAACGAAAGGTGAATTATTGTTATTTTCCAATAAGAATCTTTTTTGTTTTTTTTTTATATTACATAATATGTAGATACGTATTTATTGAAGTAGGCAGTAGAATCAAATTTTAATAGGTAGGTTTAATTTTTCATCTTTTTTAACTAATGCAAATTTGCTTTGAATTTAATTAGAAATATTTAACTCTTCTCAAAGTTCATCGTTGTAATGATTTAATTAATCTATTTATTTTAAATAGTATTTCTTAGTTTTTTATTAATTCGTTCTATATTTTGTACATATACTGTGTACGTATAAAAGAAGAGAAAATGACGGTGACATAACTATAAAAAAATGTTCTCACTGAGAAGAAATGCAACGTTTATAATACGTGTAAATAAGAAGGCACTAAGTATTTTATGAAAATATTTGAACCTTGAATCCTTTAAACCTCCCGAGTGCTTGATTGAACTACGAGTAATTAGATTTTTTTAAGCTTGTTACAATGTATTTATGTTGTTAGTATGTATAAGAGGCCGTCCTGGCGCAGCGGCACAAGTTGTGTAACCCGACGGTTGTGGGTTCGATCCCCACTCGAGGAAGTGAAATATTTGTTTACATTTATATTTTCGTTTCTTCTCTCTGGTGTCGAGGCAAAGAGCTGCGTTGAGTTCCGTCATTCAACACCCAATGCCTCCAAAAATCTGCGGAAAGTGGTGAAAGGAGTATCTTAACACTAGATGCCCTCTCCCTAACCAGCTATGTGCGGGATACAGCGTGAAACTATATAGATAAATAGTATGTTTATATTAATATTTCACGAACTACCCAAGGACTATTGCTAATAACTGACTAAGTATTGGCAAACAAGAGAAAATAATATTTATTTAATATTTTTAATGTAAGCGTGTATGTACTAAGGATAGAAATATATATTTAGCAGACGTATAAAAAAATCTGTTTTGACCAAATGATTATTTTACGAAAAAAAACTAGAAAAGAAAAAGTGTAGAGCTTTATTCTTAACCCAACTACTACATATTATAATTAATGATATCGTGGGAATGGTTGCGAAATTAACGTTAATGTAAGACAAACAAGGCATCTTATTCTGTAGGTAGTATGTAGGACCATGGTCTGCTTAAAAGTGTTTTTAAAGTCTATTTAATCACATGACGTTAAACAGTCCGATGTAATTTTGGTTACTAATATTAATAATAATACTATGGAATACATAAATTAAATACCTGTGGTCAGAGTAGCCTCGGTCAGTTAGTTGGTATGTCATAAACAATTCTTAGTTATTCCAATTTGACCACGCCAGCGAAGCTGCTGGTGAAAATGCTAGTTTTATATAAGAATCTAAGAAAATAACGTATTCTGTCAAATCTATAGTTATTAAAAAAAAAAATTTACTTACTTTATAATTACTTACCTTATAACTTTCTACCTGTTACCTACCATTATGCTTTAAATACAATTGAGAACTTAAAATAATTTTATAAATTACGAGGTCCGCCTCAGGCCTGATGGCGTCCTGTGGGCTTTGAGTAATGGTTGCATTACCTGGATTTCGTAACATTTTTCCTCGTTACGGTTAAATTATTATAAAGATTTGTAAATGGGAACTGTACATTATATATATATGAAATAAAAGTAGGGGTACGCAATTAGTTCACATCAGGATCAATTAAAGGCTATTAAAAAGATGGGTTTTTATTCATTCATTATGGGACGACCATGGTGACCTCAAATTTAATCAAACAACAATATTTTGGAAAACGAATTTTTTATAGTTAACGAAAATGTTTTAAAGTTTTAAAATTTTTAGCTAACTAGTTTTTTATTGGTTACTTGATTGGCGCCAGTAAATTAATATAGCATGTATCTCAATTCCAGATGCGGCGGTGACGCGATGTCGGTGGCGCCGGCGGTTAAGCGCGAGCGCGACTGTGCGAGCGGCGGCGGCGGCGTGGGCGTCGGCGGGGGAGGTCCGGGCGGAGGCAGCGCGGGGGAGAACGACGGCGGGGGAAGCCCTGGTCGGAAGCGCCGCAAGCAGGCGGCACCAGCTCGAGCACAGCCACCGCCACTGGACCTTCACGCCAAAATGGCAGACATCTACAAAAGCGCACTCGCCTTCGGGGAACTCAGTCTACCAACGTTTGATCCTCTGGCCGCCTTCCGTCTTCTACCCAGGCACGATCCTCCGCGCATTTTCAACCCGGAAGCCTACTGCGATCTTTGCTGCAAAGAGTTTTGTAACAAATATTTTCTGAAGACGCATCGAGCGAACAAACATGGCATCTATGATGGCGAGCAGCAGCCACATCTCAATCTTCCGAGCCAGCCGCAGCCGTCGCCGCCGCGACGCTCATCCGACGAGGAGTCCGGTGGCACGCCACGACGACTCTCACCAGATTCAGCAAGACGTGCTCGTGAAGCAGCTTTTCAACCTGACGTCCTCCGCCGACTGGGGGTTATAAATCCGGAGGCTTTTTGTGAAATATGTTGTAAGGAATATTGTAACAAATATTTTTTGAGAACACATCGTGAGAGAAGGCACGGCGTCCCAGTGCAAAGATCTCCAATACCAGAAAGATCACCGGTCGCGGCGACTCCTCCGATGATCACGCCACACTCCTCGTCACCGTCAGCGCCAACACCACCGAGGTCACTCTCTCTACCTCCACCTTTCGACACAGAAGAACCTCTCGAAGTAAAACAAGAAAGAGAAGATCGAGATGAATTTGAAGCTGTACTGCGTGAAGGTCAAACTAGCCCTTTAAATTTGATTGTTGAAGAGCGTGGTGCCGCATCCCCTGGTTCAGCGAGCGAGGAACTTCGAAAGCTACAGACGATGATATCGCAGCTTAATGAACTCGCAGCTGAACGCCTGGCGGAAGAACCAAACGAGGTCCCTCGGCCGCCCTCCTCCTCACCACCTCCTCAAGACGAACGAAGATCGAGTGGCGCCGCCGGATCAAGTTTTTGTGAAATCTGCAATAAGGAGCTCTGTAATAAATATTTTATGAGAACACACATGCAGCGGATGCACGGTATATCATTGGAGAGCGGAACACAACTGGGCGGCGTCACGTGTGACATCTGCCACAAGGAACTCTGCAGCAAGTACTTCCTCCGAGTCCACAAGCACAACACCCACGGCATCCCCGCGCCGCCCGCGCCTGCCAACGCCGCGCCCGCAGAGCCGTGTCCGCTGTGCGCGCGGCGCTTCCGGGGACCGCGCGCGCTGCGGGCGCACCTGCTGGCCGAGCACGCGCCACCCGCGCGGCCTCCACCACCACCGCTGGCACCACCCGCTCCCCCGCGCGCCCTGGACCTACTGGCGCGCGACAAACCCTACGCCTGCGCCTACTGTCCCTTCACCACCGACGTCCTGGCCTTCCTGTTCGCGCACGAGCGCGCACACGTGCAACGCGCCAGCGAGCACGTCGAGGCGGGTGAGGCGGAGAGCGAACTACCCGTTGATGAGGGAGAAGGTGAGGGCGGGGAGGTCACGGGCGAAGCGGAAGGCGAGGACGCGTACTCGTGCTCGCGCTGCGAGTTCCGCGCAGAGGGTTTCGCAGCGCTGGAGGCGCACGTGCGCGCGGTGCACGGAGGCGCGGGCGCGCTGCTGGCCGTGCCACGCGCGCCTCGGGCGCCGCTCACCATGCAGCCCTTCGTGCTGGAGGAGGCGGGTGGCGCGCTCAGCCTGCTGCCCGCGCTGGTGTTCCTGCCGGTGCGGCGCCGCGCCACGCGCCGCGCTACCGTCACGTTGACGCTGACGCCGGCCTAGCGCGTCGCCCGGGCCCCCAGTGCGCCCCCCGGGCCACCAGCGCGCCCGCGGCCGTCGATGACACCGCCCGTGGGCGCGCCCGATCGCCGTACTGACTACATGTAACGCTGTGTGCCTTCGAGCGATCGCCGAGACAGGAGGATCGTTCCCGAGGAGCTGTCCGCGGCCGCCCGCCCGAGCGCTCCACCGCGCGGCGGCCCCCGCCCTCTTTTTTTTGACAGAGTCTATCTTCGTATATTGAGAATTATATTCACGGGTGATATATGAAACGTTGCCGCTTATGAATCGGTTTATTTATTATCTCCTCGACGTTGGGTCGATCCGAGACGAGTTTTTGAAACGTCGATTTCGATCGGGAGAAGAAATACACCCTAGGATTAGTTATTATTATTATTTAAAGGATACGTATTGAAGTGGTGGTGCGATGTTGATCACCGCCCGCGCCCGCACTCACCTAGCTGTACGCGACAACCGCTCTACCTCACGCTAGCTCGAGTAAGTCGTTACTGTATAAATACGTACCTACATATACATTATACATTCATATATATATATATTAAAGTTCACTATAGTACAAACGTTGCGACGCGGACGGAGCCCGCGCGACTGTAATATAATATATCGTTGTTAGGAGAGACTTAGCACAAAGATACGTACTAGAAGTCTAGAGGGCAGTGATCAACATTAAACGTAACTTAGTATAATCAGATAGCCGTGTTACCGTGTTACCATGTTCCGCGTAGTGACACGTCACTGCGAGTGCGGGTGACGCCCGGCCGCGTGTTGTTGCGTCAGTCAGTCATACGGGTCATTGTTAGGCGGCTCGAGCTCAGCTTCGCGCCGCCGCCAGTCGCTGGCCGGGCTTCACGTTTTATATTTATTTCTAGTGATTTATAACCTAATGTGTTACAGTGGGCGTGCCTTGTTTGTCTTTGAAGCTATTTATTCAAGATGCAAACATTATTCTATTATATTCAACATAAATATTTTCGGATCTTTGTCTTTAAACGTTATTGTGTTGGAAAAATAAAAAATGCTTTAAATAATTTCGGATAGAAAAATATCTTAAACTTTATAATATATAAGGTAAAATTGCAAATATTTATATGAAAAGAATTACAAAACTCAACTGTCAGCAAATGTAGTAATCTATAAGGCTTTAAAGACAAAAAAGGCATTGACCAAAATTTATTATTATATAATATTGATGAAAAGAAGTCATTATTTAAAAAAAAGACAGATTTATTTAAATTCATTATTGGTAGTTACATTGTGGAGGTTAGCTTGTATAAACCATGCAGCTTCTAAAGAAAGTTCCTATGTATGTAAGTAAGAAGTAATTTAATGAATAGAGGTCGCGCGCGTGACCGCTCTCGACGGAACATCGCCACCTGATAGTCAAAATGTGATCGATGATCAGGGTAACGGTGTCTAATGATATAATACATCTAAATATAATTCAGAGTGTAGATAAATACAATGTTCCTATATCAGTTCCTTAGACAGTTCCTTGGTTTAGTTTAACGCAGGACTTCCTACTCGTCTTCCTCCCTCTGCGCCCCGTCGACAGCGGAAACGCGCGCGCGCGGTACAACAAATTATATTAATAATGTTTTAAAGTAATAACAAAATTAATAAAAAATGTACGCGTGGTCACCGATCTTGAAAGCTATTTAAATTCCAATTGTTACGCGCTCGATTTGGAGGTAGCGCGATATTTTTACTGTTTTGGTTAATCTGTTTTTAATTATGCGACAATTTTTGAAAATATTGTTCATCTTCTTATATCATTCGTTTTTGGATGAATTGTAAAATTATATTACATACAGTATTACGTTACTGTTTCACTGTTTATTATATTAAGAAGTAAGCTGTGCGACATTCAGCTTTCATCAAAAATAATCTAGATTTTTTTTTACTGACAGTTAATAAACGTCACTGTCATTAAAACATATTCCTATATACGTAACTAAAAACCAAAATTACCTCAAAAATAATATATTATCGCATAAATAAGAACACATACCGCGGAGTTTAAATAGTTATATTGATCGTAATGAATGTAGTCAAATAACTTGTGTTCAAGATTGTTTTATCTTAGCGTTGTACGCCGAGGGTGTTAAAAAATAGTTTATATAGATATAATTGCAGTACAAATTTAGTCAGAAGTACAGCGGTGATATAACTACAAGTACAAATTAATTATAAGACGGAGTAACTACACCTGTAGGCCTAGTGACACTCGGGTACAACGCCTCTACGCCGGTTTACAGTCGCACTCATTTTATTATTCGTTTTGTTTAGTGTGTGTGTAACTAACGCTATTTCTTTCAATGTCAAATTGTCAATTGTCAACTCTTTATGTCATTTGTAAACTATTCATTTCTCTTATTTTATATTAATTTTATATTTTGCCATTTTATTGATCTTGAAGCAAATATTATGAATCTTATATTTTTTCAATTTAGAGATCTATTATGGTAATGACTGTTTTTACTATCAGAAACGTTTGTTACATTTTCATTTTTAAATTTAGAATTGGCAGAATATAATGTTTAAACAAATTTAAATTTTCTCATGTCAATTTTCAGAACAGACGTTCAGGTATTGCTCAGTGGAAATATATCGTCGTAATACATTTATGTATGAGTGGGTAAAATAGATACGTTATTTCTGAGCAATGTTGTTGAACGGATTTTAAAATGCAAGGGGACGTAAGTTCTTAAATACCAAAATGGTAAATTTTAATTTAAGTTTTATACAATTTTATAATAAAAAAAAAATATAATAATATACAAAATGAACTGAACTATTCAAAATGTATCTTTATTTATTAATAAAATATTGTAAATAAATACAAACTAAATACGTAAAAAAACTTGGTAACGTCATACTGACGGAAATAGAACTATTGTTTTGGCAGACAAGTACTGTCCAATTATATGTAGATTATAAATAAAATTCGCTTAATGTCAAAATTTTAATGTTTTAGAGGTTAATTATTATAAATTACAAAGGTTTTGACATTAATCGAATTTAACTTTAATTCCAGTGACATTCCAAATATTAGGTTTTTATTTATTTGTAAGTGTACTCTAGTCATAATATTACGTTTTGCTTTTCGTGCGACTGTATATAATAAATGGTAATATTTTTTCATTTTTATGAAAACTATGTTGTTTCTAGTCAAAATTATTTTGATTTCGCCGATCGTGGATGTCCTTGGCCTAAGCATTAAGTGTTGCCATAAAATTTAAAGGAGGGTAACACTATTTAATATTTTTAGATAAAATAGAATAAAAATTTTCGAAAACAATGTACAAATGTAAAAATTCTTTGAGACAAAATGGTAGACGTCCACGTTGGTTATATTTTAAAAAATTAAAGAAAATTATATATTGGCTTGGTGGAAGCCAAATCTTAAACCGTAACTTTGCTTATTACTTGTTACAATATGAAATGAGTCTTAAACAATTATGTTAATAAAGAATATTATTTAAATAAAACCTTATATTTATAGCTATTTTACTTTTGACTATATAACTATACATAAAATTCTTTATTCAAAATATAGCTTTTTATTTCCATAAAGATGCAAGTGATAAGCGAAGTTTTCGATCGGTATATGTTCCTAGATCAGTCTGTTTGTTATTTGTTTTCCATTACTACGAAACATTTCTACCGTATTCAATAAATTAAATATACAAATGTGTTGTGTTTATTTTACATATCTCTTCATGTTAGTGTTCCAAAATAAATTAAATTATGAGTAAAAATAAAAGAGAAATATAAACGAACGAAAAAGATTATTTGAAATTGATTATTTGAATATTTTTTTGCTATTCCAGATGTGTAAAGGAGGTTTTACATGATATAAAATATATACATATATTATATAACTAGCCGCTCGCTCGCGGTTTCACTTGAACTAAACGATTATTTATTTACTAAGCTGGATTACTTACGTGTAGTAGAACACACATTATTATTATTTTAAAGACAATACTTATAATACATGAAAAAAATATTTATAGCCAAACAGTCAATAGCTTTTAATATTTATACTTAGAATATTTAAAATAAATAAGTTAATTGAAAATTAATAGCATGATTTGAAAATTAAATAATCATTTTTACTAAACCCATATAATATAATTTATGACTCATAGCTAAATCTATGCGTAATGTTCCAAGTTTCATTTGATTTAGTTGTACAATATTTTTCCCACTTTCCTTTTACTGTGTTATAACCCATGACCTACCTCACGTACGACTCTTCTAGATATTACTAACTTTTAAGACATTAAGTTATCTTACGCTGTGTGTTACAAAAGTCTTTTCGTATAATTCGCTTTTTCTTAATTAAGCGAAAATTTCAAAAAGAAACAAATTGTTGTTATCAATAATAAAACCAAAGCAAAGTAAAAGATTCCATAAAATTTCCACATAAACTATTATGATAAATAAAATTATAAGTAAATAAATCACACAATTTAGACCCCATTGAATAAAAACTATTCTTAATTAAAGATTATGTTCGCGTCAACTGTCAGCTTTGGATTGCTAAAATCGTGTTTTATTAAAAAAAAAACTGTCGATTTTAACGCGTGTCGTTTTTAGGGTCGTGTGCATCTGTCAAAGTTTTTTTTGGGTAAACTAGGTTTTTTTTTTATTTTTTTGGGGAATTATAGAAAAATGGGTTAAATGTTGGAGTATAATGACAAAACATTCAGCGACACGGTTAGTTCGGTGTCAACACTGAGTTAACCCGGTCGGAGGGCGACACGCATTTTTGAACTTTGTAAAGCTTCATTTTTATGTAGCTTTTTTAAATGGCTTTTCAATTTGAAATTCATTTCATATTTTTTTATTAATATATATTACATATTTTGCTAGTTGTTTTTCATTATTCTGATTATGTAATCGTTCAAAACTGTTCTTAAACAGACTTTTAAAAGTAAAACGTCAGTTTTGGACAACATTTATCCTGTTCATGTCACTAAAACAGCCGTAACCCTAAAATGAAGAAGACTAAATAAAATTACGTAACATAAAGATGAAAACAAACGTAAAAAGAGTGATTCACTTTATAGAGTAATAATTGGATTACTGTTACTAAATAACTAGAGCTAACGTCATGCGTAGACGCATCACAATAAATTGCGCATTCATTCCTATCGCAAAAGACGCAATTTTCCTTATAAAAGTAACCTTAGGGGTACTAGTAGTTGATTCCTAAACGTCTGCATGTCTTACTAATAATGAAAACACACATTCTCAGAAAATTATTTAATTTCTTAAAACTCAAGTTTGAATAAACATCACTGAGTCAATTTTGTGGTGATATTAAAAGAAAATTGACTAAAATTCCTACGAGGCGAAGCCGCAGGTGCAAAGTAAGTATACAGAATAAAAGTCTATAAAACTAACAATGAGCGATAAATCACAAAATAATTCACGTTCTTGACATCGCAATTTTTTATTACTCAAAAATAAAGTTTTCTACAAAAAACTTAATGCGTTACGAGATTAACCCAAAAAAACTCTAAATCATTTTATAAAACACCATTGTCTAAACCCTTGCTTTTTCCTTGCTTTCCGACAAACGCGCGCCACGTTTTTTTATGTCACAAAAAATGTACAAACTATTTAATTCACTAAACACCCACTGACCTAAATAAGGCGAATCCCTCATTTTCCAAAATTCTGCAAAAACTACCCTTCTATTATAAGTTTTTTCTTCACTATGACGTAATTGAATTCAATCCTTTGGAAAAGGGGTAAAATTATCCAATTTTTTTATCTGTGGCAGTCATTGTCAAAAATTTTACGTCCTGTCAAAATTTCGCGCCATTTACTTTGGACATCTGCCGACGAAAAAAGTTTAAACACAATGCAAATAGGGGCGCAGGACATTAATTTTTAAGGGGAAATAACAGTTTTTGTGTAAAAACGAAAAGTGCATTTAAAATATGTCCCCTCATTACAATATGTCCGTGTATTTTAATGGATTATAAACTGTATTGGAGGAGGGTAAGCTACGCTCTATAATGTTATACACTTTCTATTTTAGTATCGTATTTGATTTTTATTATTTCCTTTATGACCATTATTTATAACGATCTTTGCGAAATTGCCATTTTGTAAGGTTTTTGTTGTTTTACAAGTACTGTATTATGTTTTATGTTAATATATATTCACAATTTGTGTTTCAAGTGTTTATTACTACCAATGTTATGTCTCATATTCCGCTTAATTAAAACCACATATAATTGATATCTATTTTAAAGCTGCCGCGTTAAGGTTCTTCGAAATTAATTTCTGTAAACACGTGACCTGTGTTCGGTTATTAAATTACTTGACTAATTACAGTAAATAATTTATATATTAGGAAATCGCGTAGTAAAATTTTGTTGATATTTGTAATATATTATTTTGATATTATATTTAATGTACTTTAATTTGATATATATAATATTATATAATATATAATTTAATTTCATATACATCATCTCTCGGTGTGAGACACTCTGTTCCCCACACATAGTCCATTGATGAAACTCAACACAACCATTGTGTTTTCAGTGAGAAGTCTATAAAACTGTTAAAATAAAAAAAATACGACATTTGCAAAAAAAACTAACAAGCGAGTAAGTATATAGCTATATATAAATATAGTTTATTGATATTAATTTTAGTAAATTACGCATCGTAATACATGTAGTCGAGGATTATAGTTGTAGCAAGTAACAATGCCTTCTCTGTGACAGAAAGATCTCTCTCGAAAGCTACGCCGAACCTAAAACAAATAATATTTTTAAGTGAATAGGGTCTGATACCCGATTCCTGCGCGAGGACATGAAAAAGTGAATATCTTATTGTCGTCGCCCTGGTAACAAGGCAAAGTGCGGCGTTGAGTTCTGCCCTATCTTTTTTATAATAAGAAATGTAATACCTATCAGTAATAGGTGCTAAGAACATAGCGTGCACGAGTCCCTGCCAGCGCTTGCAAGTGCTGCCGACAGCGGCGCCGTCCTCCTTGTATATGTGGAACTGAATGTCGTTGAAACAACTGATTGTTACGAGTGGACCTAAAATATAAGATTAATATAAGGTAAATCTATATATCTCTGTAGTTTTTTTTATTTATACTGTTCCGTACATAGAAGAATAGGCTGATAGAACCTAGTGAAGAAACACAATAAATTGATTTGGAAATTCAATTACTTACCATAAATATAAAATTTAATATCTAGAGAACCTCTACCAACCAACTACCTTCATTATATTACTTACAAACGAAGCCAAAAAAATTTTAAATTTACCTTTTACCCAAAATATTTGTTCGCCGTCGTCTCGTTTGACGACATACTCAGGACGCACCGGCGTCCACTGCTGCTCAATGCTACCTATGTGAGTTCCTGGCGGAGCGAACACCTACAATACAAATCGAGTATTCAAAATTATATATTTTATTTTTTAATGGAGTTGTTAGATATTTGAAACCCGTAAACCTCCAAAAGATAACGTTTCCAAGACGCACTTTCAACACGGCATCAGATATTTTATTTAATAGGAAGCCAACGTTGTATACAATAAAAAAACCAATGAAAAAATTCCAATGAAAAAAATTGAAACAAGCTTAACAGACTACAAAATAAATTGTATACCGCACTTAAAGGCTAACTTGACAAGATATCGTGGTAGAGCCTAGTTTTATGATTGTACAGGATCTAAATCTATTCAAAAAATCAGACCCCAGTGTTAAGACCATATATTCATTCTGAATAATTATAACATATTAGTATTTACGTTTAACTACAATTATGCTTGAATATGAGGGATTGGTGTCCTATATCGTTTTTCTTATGTAAAGATTATATAATTTTCTTAGCAATACCTGTATCCTCTGCAACTGGCAGGGTAGTATGCGAGAGGTGCACGCGTAAGGGCGTTCGATCCGCATCACTTCAACCCCCTCATTGTCCTTCACGTGTAGCTGTAGCGGTCGCAGTCCGTAACAAAAGTATCCCATCCACCAACTAAAACAAAAGTTTCGCTTAACGCTCAAGCAAGCAGGGAGAGAGTACATACAGTACATACAAATGCCGGGCTTTGTCTTGTTACCAGAACGGGAAAAGAAAAGTAATTCATTGTCCCGAGTGTATCAAACTACTTGACAAGGTGAGTTGTGTACTAGATTTGAATCAAAATTTTATATAAAAAGAAGAAATTTTAGGAAGAAAGAGAAAGAGAAGACAGAAGAATTTAAGCTGAAAATACCTATTCTGTTCCTCAATCGTATAAATCAGGTTCTGTTCGGGTGTTCTAACAAAAAATCTATTTTTCTTTCCTCGAAGGAACACTACGCTCCGTAGTGTCGATCGCTTGGTGATCAATAAACGATCCGCTGATGACAGCTCATCAAGTACATGATGTTCTTGAACCAGCGGAGTCTGTAAGTGAGTTAATGATTTTATTGCTAAATGAAGGTGCACGTTCAAATAATTACACCCTCTGTGCAGTTTTAAACTTTCACATTTATAATGTTAGTGGGATTATTAGACATGGCGTGTTTATTTAAGATATAGACAACCTTTTTTTGGTTTTATTTAGTGGAATCGAACCAACAACTACATCGTGTCGGAAACGTCTCGTTAACTGTTGTTAATAACGATAACATATCATTGCTTGTAATATAAAGCGCGTTTCCATGTAATTACATACATTTTCTCACTAATAAATTATTAATATTACACAAGATTACATTGCGCATTGTGTTTTCTCTTAAAAGTAAGTTTGAATTTACTATATTCATTCATTTAAACCACGACGTGATTTAGACACTTATCAATATGGGTCATTTTAAATAATACTTCACACTAATACAACGTATTTAAAATTAGAGTAAAATAATTTAGCTGAAATTTTACCAAAATGTAGATAATTTCATAATTTATTAAATTTGTATATATTTTTTTCCAGTGAATGAAATGACTAAGCCAGTAATTAATTTTCAGAATAAAGATGTATTCGTTATAACTGAATGAAATTTTGTATATAATAGACTTATTGTCTTGTTATCTTTACATGAAATGTGACTTTTCTAGGAAGGGGTAGGGACATGGAGAACCTAGTGTCCAGACGCTCCGTTCTCCGCCGCCATTCTACTAATTGCATAGTTTTAATCTCGGAACTCAACACCGTATTTTAAATATATTTAAAGCACACTATATTTTAATATTAAAACAATTTTCTTTCACAAATTAAAGAAGAATCTTTATCGCATAGTGTTACCTGCTCAGTCGGTTTGACGACGTCCTTCAGAGGCTCCTTCACAGCAGCGTAAGGCTGTATAGATATAACTGGTATGGGCGATTGCATCGTCTCTTGATGGTTCTTACATTTTTCTATGTACATGTATGTATATGGTGACACTTACTTTATTGGTGACAGTAGAAATTGCACATGTTACTATTTTATGTGAGAATAATAGAAGGATAAGGTTTTATATTGATAGGAAATTTTTAATTTACGATTCAATCAATCTATCTAGATAGATCTTGTAACTTGCATGTCTAATGGCATGCTGTGCAGTTGTTGAATGCACTTGTTCTCGCCAAACATAGAAAAACCATATTGTTAATTTGTTACTTTAGTCGTTGACCGATTCCATTTAAAGAAAGATATTTTTCAGATCTCATCGCATCTCAAATTATATATATATATTTAAAATTTGTAATACATTTTTTAATTTTTAAATCTCTATTGAATTATTTAGATATTTTCATTGAATAGGTATAAATATTCAAACTCAACGCCGTGTTTTGTCTTAATACTCTAACGAGGGAATAGAATATTTCATTCCTCCGAGGAAAAGCAATATTTAGCTTCATGCTGTATCACGCATATAGGAGGGTTAGCAGAGAGAACTTCGAAATCAAGTCTTAAGGCATTTTATTCTCATTCAGACACTTCCATTCTCTATTTTCAGCCGAATTCGAACAGGCATTGCATATTGAGTAGCAACGTCGTTAACGTCGCGTTTTGCCTCGTTACTAAAGCTGGAAAATAAATTATTATATATTTCATTTTCTCGAGAGGGAGTCAAACCTACAATAAGTTGCGTTTACAGTATTTCCCTTGTGCCTCTGAGCCACGACTAGCCTCAGACAAATAAATAATTCAAGTATAACAAATTCATATCTTTTTTCACAAATATATTTGTTTCTCCACGGTTTGTGACGAAATATAAATTATTTTACGCTCTATAATTACTATTGAAAAGATTTTTTGCATAAAATATGCATTTGAAGTAAACGACACCATGCAAATGGCGCGAGGGGAGTTCATTTAAATTTGTGAAAAAAATATATATCACAAACTGTATCGCTTTTATCAATCCTCTAACAATGGAATTGGTCACAATAAAGTTATAGTGGCCATAATGTGTTACGAATGAAATATCCTTATTATGGATTGGACTGGAAACGACAGTTGTGGGTTCGATTCCCATTTGGAGGAATGCGCGAGAAACGAAGTGTCTTTACACTAAGTTATCTTTGCCTAATCTGCTTTATGCTATAAAATGCAAAGTGTAGTCTATTTACCCCCTCGATGGAGGTAGGTAGGTGGGCTGAGAGAATTTATCATTAGAACATTTCGTTTTCTGTTGGTAGATTGCAAAATTGGTTTCACTTTGGCTAATATATATTGATGAACTGTTTTATATTGCTATTGTATAAATATTTTTAATTAATTTCTTTTACTTATACTCATAATAAATTAAAATATTTATTTAGGATATTTACAATATTACCAATATAAGCTAACAAAGTTGCTGATCGGTATTTATTGCCTTATAAAAACCATGGTCACCGCCATCCGCAATGCACTGTACGCTGCGCACGCGCCGCCCCGCGTTACCATTTTATGCAAAAACGCAAATTTCCTCGAAATTTGAAACGCTACATTGTATAAACGGAGAATGAATAAAAATAATAGTTCCCAATTTCATTTTTAGGGGAAAAATGCATTTGCAAAGATTGTCCGCCATTATTCTAGCGGTACGTGCGCGAATAGAATTAACGATTGGTTTTTATGCGTACGACAGTTTGAATTAATATGTATTTTTGCATGCTTCATTTCAATATTGATTGTGGGGCATCGATTTTCAACTGCTGCTGTTTGGACGGACAATGTGTAGCTATTGTTAATTATAAAGAGAGCGATTTTTTTTTGTGTTAGATTTTTTCGAAAGCTTATGAAATATATTACATATTTCACGTTTTATATAATGATTTATTCATTAACTAACTTCATGAGTGTTTTTTTTAATTCATGGAAGACTGGCTTTTATCTGTGACTCTACGAAAATAATGAACAGTTATGCATGCTCCCAATGTCAGCATGATCGCTCCAAGAGCCGGTGGTAACTCTGATTGACACAGTCGGCTATATTGAAACGATTAGCTTGATACAATATAGCCTAATAGACTTCTTCGGTAAATTCACCGTTCAGTAAAAAAATAATGTCAATGATGAAGTCTTTTTTTCAGCTTCACCTTGTATTCTGTATATAGCACGGTAGGCAGACGGAACCTACTGCTAAGACATACCGTTTCCACTGGACTTTAGAAGCATTGCGTGTTGAGTGGCGGAGACACCAGAGCGAATATAAATTTATATAAATATTTCATTTATTCAAATGGGGATCGAACCCATAACTAGTCGCATTTACAGTCACTTTTTGTGCCCCTACGCCACGACTTTCCTTTCATTTCTGTTTAATTTTCAATATAAATACTTCAGTTGTAGTTACACACTAGATGTAGTTTTCTTTAAATTTTATTCGGTTTTGGCGTCATTTGTATTTATTTATAAATACTAAATGAAAATTGTGCATTCCCTGTTTTTAAATGTACCAAATTTCTAAATTGAAACTTGAATATTTCACTTTGTTTCAAAAGCAGGTATATGTATATTTTCTGTTATTTCTTATTACAAAATTGCAATAGACGCCCTACAAACCGAAAGTAGTACATTGAAAATGTATAATGAATTCAATGATACAGCTGACACATATTTTACTTTAAGCTATGGTCATGTAAATCTCACTTGGGAATCAATCATTGGCTGAAATTTACTTTTTATTTAATATCGTCGTTTTCTTGTCTTTGCATTATATAAAAAATAAGATAATAAATAATTTTAAAATATATTATGACTGATCAAAAAATAATTAAAAAAAACTGAAAATAATATAAAAAATAAAAGACGAATATTTTTGTAACTTTTGCAACCCACGTATCGTAGCATCATTATAATGAACGCCGCAACTACCTACTTTATTGCTCTCTGGTAAAACAATTAGACGATAAGTCGACTAACTTAAATATTTTCTCTACTATATTCTAACAACCTTGCTATAGTAGATGTATAAATTACATTTGCAAAAAGATAATTTACACTTTTGCCAATATTATTTTACGCTGTTTGTAAGATCAAATCCTTTTATTGTAAATATATAGGTAGGTAGTAGGTGAATTTTTACATTATATAACACATATTTCAAAAACAAGTTTTGTTATGTGTGTGTATTAGAAATAAAAGACGAATATAATTTTTAAATTGTGTAATCCACGTTTGTACTTCACAACGTTGTCGTAATCTCATTATAATGAACGCCCTCGACACTCCGCTCTCTACTCTACGTTCACAACAAATATCTAGTTTATTGCTCTCTGACACAAGATTAGATGATAAGTCGACTTCATTTATAAATTCAACAGTTTTATAAATAATAAAAAAAACTATATTTGTAAAAACTCATAAACAATCGCTTTTAGAAAAATCACTTCACTAAAAACTTTTGTTGCTACTGATTTGTTAAAATTTTAGAAAGTATACTGTTTAAAAAATTAAGATTTTATAGTATATTCTTATTTAAGAGTTAGGTTTCTTTCGTGTTGAGGATGTGGTATAAATTTGTGTGTTATTTATGAATTCTGGATATTTAATTTTATCAAATAATAAATAAAATGTTTTAATGTATGTAAAGTGTAAAAACGAGCGACAAATCTCAAAATTCAAGTAAAAAAGAATTATAATTTAAAGTCGACTCATAAACTAATGATGCTAAAAATATAATAATATAATAATAATAATACTAAAGTTGGCGAAATTATCATTGATCACTTAGAAACTAATGATAAAATATAAGCCTAATTTCTTGTGAGATAAGCCGATTTCGTATATAATAATTTTAATATATACAATAATTATATATGTTATAAAAAACATATTGCAATTATTGATAAATATTTTATACATATCTCACGTTTATTAATAAAAACAAATAACGATGTAAAATATATTACGTATAATATCGATTAAATGATCAATCAAGTTATATTTTGTTATCTTCACGTTGTATCCCGTATTTAATAAGTTAAGTTGACATATTTTATTACAAATTACAAATTTTATTTGCTATTATTAAAACACTCCATTCCGCACGCACTGCCCAATTCATCAAATATTGCATGTTGGGTTACAGAACCTAACGCCGCGCTTATCATAGTGTAGAAATGATTATTATTTGACATGATCATTACACCTAGATGATTTCGAATTCGTTTTATTATTAATAGAGCGAAATATGTATATAAATATATTTTTTATTACAATACATATAATATTTAAGAAATTCGAGCGAAATACAGCTATATGACACAAGTCTAAACAAACTAAGGAAATAACAAAAACACATAAATTACATTTAATTTTTGTTCGATATTTAATTAAAATAATAATATTATTATAATATAAAATCATATTGTGATAACGAATTATCTACAATGGAAACTCGATTAACCGGCCTTCTTTGATGAGGATGCAGGATATATTCGTAATTCGAATGTCTGGTTATTTGTTTATCCAAATACTTTTGTGCAACTAATAAGAACTATTAATAGAACGGTTAATCGAATTTCTACTCCGTATTTCGGCCTTTTAAGTAGATATGTATGAACTCATACAAAAATGGCTGCATTTTTCAATAATATTATAATTGTAGGTAGAAACTAAAAGTATGTATAAATACGCAATTTAATTTTTTTAATTTTCATATAAATGGCTGTAAATAAAGAATTTGAGCTGTAGTTTAAAAATTTTAATATGATTTTATCTATATACAGACAAACTTAACAATTTCTGTGTTTATATTATAAACCAGTGTTTTAACCAATTATCCTGATGACTAACACCTGTCTAAATGGCTAACCGGCTAAGTGGATAACAATTACAATTATTTTAACAATATATTATTTACAATTAACCATTTTATTACTAAAAGGCACATCGGGTAAAATCTACATAATATTAATGTATATACAAAAAAAAAGATAATCATCTAAAAATATATTTTATCACATTTATATAATTTTTCTTCTATCGCGGTCACCCACCATCGACGCCGAACGACACTTAACGAATTTTTTTATTTGATTTCAAAAATGCGTTTAAGAGCACCAAGGTTTTTTTAGTACAATGTTTAAAAATCTGTAGATTTTTTAAAGCCTTTTTGAAAAAAGTATTCAAAATGGTTTCGATGTCTTATTATCATTTAACTTATTAATAACTTGGTAACAAATGTATCACGATTATTAATAAATATATAGTTTATTTTATTAATTCGAGGCTCTTCATGATGGTTGATTTTTTTTTTAATAATAATCCGCCATTATAATACACATTATTAAATTTAATTTATAAAAACTTTGTCGAAAAATATTGCCTACTATCGAATAAATTGAATAAAATTTCTCTGTATATTATATATAAATATATAAAAACTACAATCCAATAAAGAAAGTGATATCTTAGTCCATTTAAATATAATTTTGAACATATTTAAAAAATCTATTGAATCTTAACGTCCTAATAAATAAATTATGAAACAGCAAAAAAAAATTTTCTAACAAATAACTTTAAAATTTAATAGCTGCTTAATACAAAACAACAAAATTACAATTGGCTAAGTGGCTAATCGAAGTGACCAATTAGACCACCACTACGATTAATTTGTAACAATTATTTCATATTGTAAATCTGTAAAAACTACGAAGAAACAAAGTTGACAAAGTGCAATTAGTTTCATTGTAATTTATAACCAGCTAAGTGTAGTTAGGTTATCTACAATATATTGCTAGTTAAATGAGGTTATTTTGGCCAAGTCACCAGTTAAGCACCGTGTGTCATTCATTGTTTAAGAAATCAATCAGATGACCAACTAGAAACATCTCTAAGTATAAATAGCTATTAGCCAAGCGACTGACACTTGTCAATGTAACTAATAAGTAAATATAGAACTAATAGCTGTCTAAGCCATGTCTAAGCCAATTGACTTGATAACTAACATGTGTTTGTGTCGACTGGCTAACTAGTTAACTAAGCCCCCAAGTCCATATCGAAGCAAGGTCTGGGATGAGCATGGGGGGAATGGGGGGCGTGTGTTGCTCCAAGTAGAAGAGGGAGACCTTCACCAAGTCCCCCGAGGCCCCCGAGACCAAGGCCAAGGGACATAGCGTTTTCTGATAGAAGTGAGCCTAAAAATAAATGAAATATAGAAATTATAAATTGCTATTATAGCAAGGTTTTAAGAATTGAATAAAATGTCAACAAATATACATTATTATTTAATAAATAATTGTTTGGAAACAATATTTGGCATGTTTTTTTTAAATAACTAAATGAAAAACTAAGATAGATGCTTCTTGACTAATTATACGACTGGCTTAGTGCCTGGCTAACTGACCAACTAACCTGGTATATGCGAAGACAAATCAATGTGCAACATAGCGCAGGAACGTTCATCACCTACGCCTAGACCTAATGAAGTGGGCGATGAACACAGCATGGGGTCACCTGAAATTGAATATTATTAATAAAAAAAAACATTATGTTTCAGCTAATGTAACAAACTAAAGCATGCACATAAAGTAAACGTCAAATATAAACTCATTCCATTACAGGTTTGTTTTTTTTAAATGTAAATAAGATAAAAAATAAAAACTTTTACCGAATTAAAATGTTTGATTATTAACAACATGTGAATGCATAATAAATCAAAAAATTAAATAAAAAATATATGTATAAAATATTTATTAATAATATAAATAAATAAAAAATAATATACTTAACATAAAATGTTTTGGAAAAAAAAATGTAACAAAAAACAACTGCATCGGCCGGGAATCGAACCCGGGCCGCCCGCGTGGCAGGCGAGCATTCTACCACTGAACCACCGATGCTCGTACTGTGTTTGGCAAATATTATCTTGTAGTTCAAATGAATTCATATTTTATAACAATTTTATAAACCTTTGAAGAGTTACAAAGGTTTTTGATACGTGGCACAGTTACAGTTTATATAAAGAAGGAATGCACAATACTAATATAATATATATTTTTAAAAGAATGCATAACAAGTATTTTTAAATTGATAATAAATGTAGCACACACTACTATACTATGTTTAACAATAAATACTTTTTTTTTTAAATGATACAGTGATACACGTTGCTATGGCAACATATATTTATGACTTAATAGGTTTTCTAATAACACTAAATTATGTCTACTGTGAATAAATATTCTATTTTATATAGTTAATATATAAAAAAAATACCTTGCGTAACTGGGTTATGTGAGTCATCATCCATGAGGTCTTCAATCTGTGCGAGGTTTAGCACCGCGTCGTTTTCATCACCGCCGAGCAACCCTGGACTGGGTGATAGACGCATCTGCTGGAAAGTTGTATGTTCATTCTATATTTTTTTATTTTTGTTAAATATATATTTTGAATGGATTTTTTAAACTGAAGACGTTATTATTTATAAATATTAGAGTATTATTTAATTGACTATAAATATATACTTTTTATTTTTGGGAACAAGTATCCAACTGTAATTGCAGAAGCGACGATTATAGGTTCGATAAAGTAATAAAAAATGCTATACTTTTTTTTAATTCTTCGTAATTTTTTAACTTTCTACACACAAAATACAGCAACCAATAACTAAATCCCTTACCTCATCAAAAAACCAAATTAAAAATACATTCATAAATAAAATAATTCAAATATGAAATGCGATTTGAACCTACACTTCATTACACAATAAGTTTTCAAAAGTTAAAATAAATACCATACCTTAACATCTTTATGGTTGAACAGGTGATCGGTAACTGGTTCCAAACAGAGGTCGGGCTCCAAGCAGCTGAGCGACAAACCCTCCTCGCGACTGAGGGGCGAACACGAGCCTAGTTTTAGACCATCTGTGAATACATGTAAATGGAAGTAAATGTGTGTAAATAGAGATAAATTGTTGTTCTCGAAAAAAACCGGTAAAGCCAGTCGTGGCGCATGGGCACAAAGTGTGCTGCAAAATCGACTGGTTGTGGGTTCGATCCCCACTCGAGAAAAGGAAATATCTCTATTGTCGAAGTACAGCGTAGAATAGTTCCGCCACTCAACACGTAATGCCTCAAAAATTCGGCGGAAAGTGGTGAACGGAGTGTCTTAGCATGAGGTTCCCTCCGCCTACCAAACTGTGTGCAGAATCAGCGTGAAGCTGATTTAATTTCGAGAAAAACCGTCTAGAGTCTAGACAAACAAACATACAGGTGAATAACAAAATAATCATATAAAGGTCTATTTTTGTTTTGAGTTACGGAATCCTAAAAAGAATACATACCTAAAGCATCTAAGGCGGACAGCGCTTCACCAGAGGGCGTATCTCGTAGTAAGTCTGGTGGAGGCTCGCTCAGTTCCATCATAGGCGTAGGTTCCCTTTTCGGTAGAACTACCTCCTGGAATAATTAAATTTGAGCTTTGTATTTTCTTTTATTAAATATGCTATATCATACTAATAATGGAAAAAAATATTATTGCACAGTGCATAAAAGAATAATTTAATGTATATATTTCCTAACGTAATGAAACAAAAAAGTGCATTAAATTTTTTCACTTTTTACATCATAATTTTACAAAATAAAATAAAAAAATATAAGAAATTAGATATAAGTGAAGTTTCTTCTACTTACCTACTTCGTAAAATTACAGACATGGAAAAAAAATATTTTCCTCAAAACAGAACACAAAAAAAAATTAGACAATGACATTCCCCCACTCTGAAATACAAAATACTGCGTGAAATTCCGCATTCCGTGATGAATGGGGAACAGAATGTCTTAACACAACCAGAGGCCCTATTCTATGCGAGATACGGCGTGAAACTAAAAAAAAATAACATTAAACACTTACAGGCAATGCTTTAGCCGGTTCCGAATAAGTTTCCGAGGGCGCTGTTTCCACACCTGAGTCGGAGTGAGGGGACGACCAACCCTCTGATAAGGGAAGGCCATGGAGACGAGCTAAACGTTCTAGTTCCTAAAAAAAATTAATATTAAAATAATATTTGGTAAAAGATTTTGTAATTTTTGAATAGTGTTTTCAGCTTTTGAAGTGTAAAAAAATGTACTGTTAACTGTTTTTGTTGTCCACGTTTTTATGATGAAACTTGGTCGGGCTGTTTATATTCATATAATATAAACAGTGCGACCATACATAATGTAAACTTTAAGATACAGTCGCTCGCTAGTTAGGTCTCTGCGGCAGCCTCAACAGTTATTTTTGAGAAAAAACTAATATAATACAAAAAAATTGGAGAATCTGAGAAAGATTATATTTATAATGTATTATTATCTTCATTTCCCCGTTCTGATAAGGCAAAATATGGCGTTATTTGATACCGCTTAGAAAATGGACGGAACATCGAAAATAAAGCAATTTAATAAAAAAAAATTCCATCTACCTTAAACAAATAAGAAAATACGTGAAATAACAAAAAAAAACAACTGAAATCGAATCCACTATCCCACCTGTATCCTCAACATAAGTTTCCTATTATGCAATTCAATTTGTTTGCGTCGTTGTTCACTTTGCTTCAATCTGTTGACTTCGTCTCTTAAGCACTTTATATAATCGACACTACTTTTTAATATTGTTCCTTTATTAGGCCGCACGTCCCTTATGACTTCGTAGAAGGGATCGTTGGTTTTAGGTAGAAGGGTCCCGAGTTCTTTTATCCTGTCGTTTATGTTGAAACGGCGACGACGTTCGACTGGAATAAAAAAATATATAGTTTTATAGATATATGGAAAAAATATAAAATTGTTTTTCTAACTTCTAATCTTCTTCTATCTACCTCTACGAATTATGTACGCAACACAATACCAACGCACATACACACACATGAACATAACCACAACCACTCACTCATATTATGGTTGTCCTTCTTCTGTCGGTCCTTGGCGAGCGCGTGCATGTCGGCGTCGCAGAGCAGCCCGCAGTCGCCAGCCACGGAGCTGGCGGCGGAGGCGGCCTCCGACGAGGACAGCGGCGTGTCCAGCGACAGGATGTCGTCCAAGAACTCGTCTGCCTGGGATGTTGAATTACTTTTATCGCAAATATTAGGGGTCAGTTGAAGGAGGAGGTTACAAATTTTTTTTTAATGTAAAATTATTTTTTCGTAAAATTCAAACAATTACTTGTACCAAGTATAGTATTTTAAAAATTATATATTCTACATATATATAAAAGGAGATATTCCCACTGACTGAGGTAAGACGCACGCACAGCCGTAACCGTTGTGCGTAGAAACGTTAAATTTGAACAGATGTTTCTTTTGCATAACGTGAACATTTTGAAAAATTTAATCTCTGAAGGGGTTAAAAAGGGTTTGAAAGTTTGTATAGAAAAATCTTTAAATTGACACCGATTTTTATAAAACATTTTAATTTACTTTCAAAAATTATTCACTGCACACATATTTTACGGTTTATTAGAGTTTACCCCCACAAACTGAAAATAATTTCATAAATAAATTTTGTAAATATTCTTAAGATTCAATTCAACTTAGTATTAAGATACTCCGTTCCCACTTTCTACCGAATTCTGGAGGAATTGCGTGTTCCGCAGCAGAACTCAACGAAGCGCTTTACCTCGACGCCAGAGCGAAGATCAGACTTGGCCAATAAATATCAAATTTAATCTCTACGATTAATCCGAGGCTCAATTCCTTCGTTCCTCAATTCATCGAAAAACCTTTTCGATGAGGTTTTATACTTAAGACTCAAACCTTACCTCGGAGTTGCCCCCTGCAGAACAAAGACCAGGACTCAATAGACTCGACGAAGAAGGATCCGGAGACGGAGCGCGTGTCCCCAATTCTGGTGCACTTTGGGCTGGGGCGCCTCGAACTGGGCCTGGCACCTGAAAATAAATCATAAGTGTCATCCTCAATATAAGGTTTTTATACGCTCATCAGACGTTTTAGTACAGCTACAAATGTATAATATACTGTGATTGAAAACATTGGTTATTGGTTTAAGTATCAAAACAAAACATTAGAAAAGTGAGGGAACGATTAACCAATAAAATTATATGTATTTGTTTTAAGTTCCATTTTATGTCATTGTGATCAAATTTAATATTTTCGTTATCAAATCTGATAAGATAACAATCGTGTGTAAAATGAGAGCACACTAAAGAGTGGTATAATGTATCACAAATTTTGCACTGCTACAAATAAATGGAATTTCTAAATATTAAAATGTGGCTCACTTGAGGCTGTGGTGTGAATGACTCGCTGAGGTACTGTCGCACCTGGCTCTTCTGTTTCTGAATCACGTGATACCTGGTGGGATTTTCCAGAACTGTTCGCACCTGCAAATGTTTGTATCAAATATTATTACAATATGCTTATTAAATTATCTATTATGTACTAGTCAAATGCAACTGGACATCTAATTTGTATATTTTGTATACGAGTATATATCTTCTGCTTTTCCTGCATAGCAGGGAAGCCAGTTGGAAACTAGTGTTGAAATACTTTGTATACTATTTTTCGCCCAATACTGGAGTCATTGCGTCCTGATTGACGGAGCTCAACGCCGAGCTTTGCTCTACTGTCGGAGAGATTGAAATAAAAAAAATCATTCATTCATTCCCCCGATTGGAATTGAACCCACAAGTGATACATTTACAGACAGACGCGGTTTTCTATTTAATTTCATATCATTAACGTTTTTATAGAGGCCGTCGTGGCAAAGACGCACCAGCGCGTGTAAACGAGATAATTGTAGATTCACATCCCAATCGAGTTAACAAAGTAAAGCGTTGAGTTCCGCCACTCAACACGTAATGCGTCGAACATTTGGTGGAAAGTAGGGAATGAAATGTCTCAACATCAAGTTCTTACTGCCGACCGTGCTATATACAGTATACAAATATACTTAAGTTCGCATAGATTTATTGATTGCAATAAGTTCAAGATTTTACCTGCAACACCTGTGGCGGTAGGTCGACGTGCGGCGTGATGCGCGGCACGTCTGTAGGGCTCGACTTCTTCTTGTCATCATTCTCTTTGGACTGTCCTGCTTGTTGTACCTGGAAATAATTGTTTGTGCTTTATTATATCATTTTTAAATTAATCAAATGAACTTTTAGAACTTCTAAATGTTCAAATTTCAAGTTCTAAATTAAAGGTAAAAAGAACGATGTGGTCTATTTGTAAGCATATTAAGCAGTTGAAAATGTTCAAATTAGTATATTTATTTCAGTATATTGATATCACTTAAAGTAAGTTAAGAAACTATCAAAAACTCACTTGTAATGATTCTCTTCGCAGCTGCTCCTGCGCATGCTCTCGCATCAACTGTTGCTTGAGCTGTGTTCGCGACGTCGGCGTTAGTGTCTTAAATGTAGGCGGGCTGGTAAAAGAAAGACAAAGGTTAATTTAATTAAATCTGATTTTATTATGCCTCAATAGGTGGGGGTAATAAACGTACGAGTATGTATGAAACAACTGTGGAATAAAATTTTCATTTTCAAAATATAAAGAATGTAAAAGGTTGTCGTTTTTCGTCTAATTTTCCCCTCAATCGAATATTGTGATGATTTTTTCTTATAAAATCTTATACATTCTTTCTTAGTCTTAAGACGAAACAAAAAATTCTAATCATAATATTGTTATATTATGATTAGAATTTATTGTTTCGTCCTGTTGGACAAGGTCGACAAGGAATATAGATTATACATGTACATGAAGAGTTTGATTTTATGACAATATTATGTAGCAAATTATCAGTAGTAAACATTACTAAGAAATAACAGTAGAATATCTTCGAAGCATTAATATTAAGAAGTACCGAGTTATATAATATAATTTAAATATGATTGTCATTTTAAGCATTTTATTGTCATTGGTGTCAAACCAAAGGCATAAGTTACAAGAATAAATCCCAAATTTCGATTGCATCATTTATCACTACTCGGTTGAAGCAATTTAGATGCAATCCACGATGATGTAAGGTGCATCGGCATGTTTATTGACCAGTTCACCACTGATCGTTTTATGTAAATTTTTTTTAGCTTCACGTTGTATATACCACGTACCAGGGCAGGCACAGCCACACATCACCACCTTTTGGCGATTTTTCAATTATGTATTGAGTGGCGCAACTCAACGCTTTGTTTTGTCACCAGAGCAAGGAAATGAAAATATTACTATTAATGTTAATAAAATATTAATATTACTTTCTGTAGGACTGATATATACACTAGGTAAAGCCAAATACTTTTTTTCACAATTATAAATGTATATTACACGATATATTGATATAAATTAGCTTAATACAAACAAAAATGCCGTATCAGGTGCGCGAGAACATATTGGCTCAATTAATGGTCAAGGCTCGTCTGACGCACGCCCGGACGGTTATGATATAAGAAAACACTCATATTTATATTATATGTATATAATAAATGAAGAAATTATATAAATTATATCATGTTTTCATTTGAATATGACCAGAGAACGCCCTGGCTCAGGAGCACAGTGTACACAAAAATACGACAAATAATTAATAAATATATAATATCAAATTGATTAATCCAATTATAATATATAAATACATATATCTAACAAATCAATCGAACCGATCGAGTAAAAGTTGTCATTTCACACGCTTTCATCTACATTTAACTGTGTAATTTTTTGCTTATGTAAGTTTAATTAAATATTATACATATACATATATAGGTATAATTAAGCCAAATTAAATACATAATCTGTTAAATTCTCAGGCGGACGAAATCTCAGGTAAGAGATTATAATTTCTATATAACTTTTGCGGTCTAGTTCACACGGACTATATAGTGTAGCAAAAATTGTTAAGCCGCAGGTCAAGGATTATTATTGATTTATTAGTGATAGCCTGCGGCTTTGTCTACGTTTTAATTATAATGGTCGCTATAGAAAAATATTACATAATAAGTAAAACAAGCATATATATATATATATATAT